>VCCN01004995.1:51670-76382 GCA_006491835.1 Architeuthis dux | reverse complement strand
AAAAAAAAAAATTAAAAAAAAAATAAAATAAATAAAAAGAAACCAAACTGACATACCTGTCCTCATAGCTGCATTTTAACAAAGAAGGTTAATAATAAAATGAATAAGAGAAATGAAGATTTTAGTGTTGCACTTACCCCCCAAAGAGGACAATACATATCAAAGCAGAACAGAGTTGACCATTAGAAAACAGAATGGAATAACCAAAGCACAACAACAAGCATTTGCAATGAACATAGCCAGTTTGAAAATAGGATCATTTGGGTTAGGATTATCACCAAAAGTAGAAAGGGCAATACTGAAAATATTTCAGTTTAATAGAAACTGGAGTAATTACTCCAAGAAATTGCTTTTACCATCACCTATCACCCTAATCATAATAGAAGAGTGTGTGTGTATATACATACACACGTGCATATACATATATGCACATGTGTGTGTATGTAATGTACACACGACTATTAGCTAACACCATTAAGTTATAACAGCTTACCCACCTAGAATAAAAAATGTTAGGATAAAAGTTCCAATTCACACCTAGCATATTATTTCACATACATACACTTACATCAAGTAGACACACAACAGAACAAATCCGTACCCAAGCACGAAGCGACAATATTCGGTAATTGTTTGGATTAGGTTCAAAGATTTTGAAAGTAAAGGGAGGTAACTAGTATAGACACTGTACATGATAAAAATGAGATAAACGTTATTTAATCATTAAACCAACAATTATTTAAGCTGCTGCTAACTTATGGAACAAATGAAAGAACTTTAACATTTAAAACAGTTTTAAAATGAAACTATTTTATTAAATCTAATTACAAAAGATAATTTATTGATTGGGGTTGTAATTAACAACAAAAAGATTATTTTTTTTCAGTAAAGATGTCAGGAGTTGTGAATACTTAGAAAAAAAAAAAAAAAGTTTTTTTCTTCCAATGCTTTTAATCCATTAGACCCTACAACCATCCAGAAATTTGTTAGTTTTTAGAAAGAATATTTTTCAGGTTTTACGAGGGGTGGGGGGAATTCTATTTACAATATAACTATAATGCTATAGTTGGCACTCAGTTGCCGCCATCTTACTGGAAGTAGGGGGGGGGGATACAAATATGACGACAAAATATCACCGATAAATAATTGGAAAAATTAGAAACACCAAACTAGTTACCTCCCTTTTCTTTCAAAATCTTCACAAACAATCCAAATTACCCAATTTTTTTCCCTTTTTGTAAAAGAAAAGGGGTGATCAATGAATAAGCTACTTCGCTAGCCTTTTGTTTGGCAGTGATCACTAAAAAACGCTGAGTCACAAACTAAGGAATCAATTTAGCATAAACTTACATTGTAAATTGAATCAACACTAAGACCCTAGTACTTGGAGATATACTGAAAATACACGTCTTGTCTGAACTTGTGAGGATCAGTCAAAAACTTATGCAGTCAATTGTAATTCTTCATAAAACATTTTTTTATTTCTCTTATTCATCCTATTTATGTCACTTTTCCAATTCCATTCATTAACATTTATTTTAGTGTGAAAAAAGTATACAAATTGTAAGCACACATGACAATCATATGTACACAATATCTAGGACATTTTCGGTGGTGTAATAAACAATTCTTTTTAAAATCATTTACATTTGCTGTTAGCACAAATATTCAGGTAATCTAATCCATAATCATTTTACTCTGCTTCAAAACTGAGAATAAACTGAAATGTAATTCAAACGAAACGTCCTACACAATGGAAACAGAATTTTAAAAAAAAAAAAAAAAAAAAAAAAAGAAAAAAGTGTCAATGTAACAGTGAACCCCTCCTGTCTACATTTGGTGATAATCAGTCCTAAATTACACCCTGGGAGCGTGTGTACAGTTTTTGGTCCCACAAGCGCGCGCGGGGGTTTTAAAATAAAGTGACGTAACTTAAGAATTTTTACCACTTCGTGCCCGATACATCTAATCTAATTGTGTTTATATTAGAAAAGCTAACAACTGAACAAATTGTAAGAGGCTTTGTTTCGGTATGCATTATAATTAAGAAATAATCTGAGCTTCTTTGGAACTTGTACAATTTGCATACCGATGCATTCACCCAGACATAATTAACAAAAGATAATTATACTGGTTAACTAGTGTAAGTCTGTTGAAACACTTAGTCATTACACTTTATGTTACTTGGCATTGATAGAAATATTTATTAGATTCCACTAAAATGTGAAGAGTAAAAATAAAGTCAGGTTTTAATGAAATACTATTAAAAATAAAAATCTAAATAAAATTACAATAAACTATGAAAATTATTTTCAATTTCAGTGTTCTAGACATTATAAATGTTACAATATTAAAATTCTTCAAATTCTAAAATTAACGTTTTTATGAACGTAGTTCCATCTGGTGTATGTCTTCTGATGTAAATGTTACAGCTGTTTAGGCCATTTTCAACATCTTAACAGTTAAGATGTTGAAAACACCTATAACATGTACATCAGAAGACAAACAAGACAGAACTACGTTCATAAAAAGGTTAATATTAGATTTTTAGTGTTTTATATTTATAACGTCTAGAACATTGAAATTGAAAATAATTTTCATAATTTATTGTTTGTTATTCAGGTCAGTGATCATCCGTAAAGTTTCACTAGTTCAATATATCAGGAGAGAGTTCCATACAAAACAAGTACACTAAATAAAATGGTATTATACCCCAAACCGGATGCTATCAATTCCTTTCATTACCTATTCTGTTAGTCAAATGACATTTATCGATACCAAAGTGAGTCAGCTGCATAATGCTATGGAACTAGCAATGTTTAAGTAGTTTTAAAATCATAAGTCATCCTTCCTAATGTATTTTTTTCAATGCACCTTAACTATAATACACATAAATATCTGCAAGATGTTGACCATTTGAATGAACCTATTAGGCTTAAAGATTTCTAAAACAAGTGGTGGTAAGTAGAAATAAGATTTTCCACTAAAACAAAATAGCAAAGTTTTATTTATAATCTATACCCCTATATTTCTAAAACTTAAATTTTTCAACTGAACAATAAGTTTATAAATTTCATTTGTTCATATTTCAATAAGTTATAGCCAAAATTTACTCAACTACAATTGTCAAGACATTTAAATTTTTTTTACAGACTGTCCAATAACAATCAACGATTATATCAGTTTTATATATAAACTAAATATAGCTAAAAAAAAAAAAAAAAAAAAAAAAAATTGTTTAGAACATATATCTTAATAACTAGGAAATAATTAAATGCTCAAAAATATTTTTTGACAACCAATAGATTTAGTTTCCCAGACTATTGCCCCCTTTTAGAGCATATAATTTACCAGCATTAAAGGCGGTCAAAGTTGTATGTCTGAAAAACTGATTTTACAGTAGAGCTGTTTCAAGTTCAATGATAAGTTTGTTTCACAATGAATTTATGTTGAATTGGGATTAAATTACTTAAATAAGCTAATAGAATTCTTTAAATCAGAAAATGAGAAATATTTGAACTTCAAGCAGCTCTACTGTATAATCAGCTTTTCAGACATGATTTTATGTGTAGGATTTGTATTCTTTGCCCTCCAACACCAACCTCTGTCTTCAACATCCCTAAGGGAGTGGTAGTGCCCACTTTGGGAATCACTGATTTAGAGTAATGATTTTCAATACCAGGTTTCCCCATCAAATTTGATGGCTGAAAGAAACATCTTGAAGCTATGTTCAAAGCAAAACAAATGACAACAAGTATCAGCATGCAAGAAAGGAGAAAAAAAAAAGGGGGGGGAAGAAGAAGGGTACTGGAGAAACAATAGTGACAACATAAGCTATCTGCTACTTCAGAGTCCCTGGAGAGGCCAGACAATGCCCATGTGTCGTTACCATCTTCCTCAGTGCTCAACAGCAGAGAAGGAGAGAATAGTGGATAATTACTTACCTTGGGCCAGCATTGAAGACAGAATCATCAAAGAAAGGGTCAAAAAGGGCAGGAGAAGGAAAGCCTGGAAAATAATGTTGAAACATTCTATCGTTTGGTTCACTTCTGCATCTCCGCACCCCTAAAACCAATGAAAGTAACAAGCTGATTGGCTGCACAGTTTGGGTTCTTCTTTGCAAATGCAACATCAGAGACTAGAAACTTACTCAAACACTTCAGAGAAAAAAAAAAAAAAAAAAAAAAAAAAAAAGACATGCCAAACTTTACCAATTTAACATGCAGACAAATACTAAAAGCTTACCAACCAGAATCTATAATTAAGGTAGATAACTTCATTTTGAACAATAATTCCCAATAAGAAGGAAAAGAGAAAAATGAAACATGGATTGGTCCAAACATTTCAAAATTAAGCTGATCTCTGGAAATTCTTTAACAACTTTTATGACAATTTACTCATGCAGCTGTTATAGGACGTAAGTTGAGATTTGTTCAAAATATTCACACTGGAAATGATTAATGAAATTAAAAGGAAGCTGCCCATAGTTATCAGAATGTTTCAACACTGAACATTTAAATCTCACAATGAGAAGTTTAAGATAAAAACTTTATAAGACATGAGAGAAGATGATAGGTTATTGTCTAGGGAGCATCGTTAGGGAGTGAGGAGATTGAAGGACGCCTCATATTGGCTTGTAGGCCAGAAGCATAAGTCTGGCTAGTATAGATTTCAACACCGGTTGGTTTTCTTTTCTTAGCAAAACAGGTGTTGGTGAACTCGCCTGAGTGCTTGGTTGGCAGTACGGATACTTCTCTGTACCTAGCACTGCTGAAAGGGATTGATCTAGTTGGTATATTAATGACTACAATTTTTCTTGGCCTGGAGAAAAGAAAGGTTTGCCTCTTTTCTTGAATTATACATCTGATGAGGGCTGAAGAATGGATTGACCGAAATGTTGTGGACAACATCAAGGATGGGAAGAAGAGATTCAATTGTCTGAAGTTGGAAGGTGCCGAGTTAGCATTGTTTCTTTAAATTCAAAGGCTAAACAAATATTTTTTAAATCTAAATACAGCCGTGCATCAACAATCAGGCTTAACTCAATCTGGGCATAAGTTGATCATTATAGGGTGAAGTGAAATATATGCACTGCACAACATAAGATACCATGACATACATATTTACCTAAACCTCTATATTGTACATACACATGTCTAATACCATAGTTAATATGTAAATAATTTACAGTATTGTACTATACTACGATGTACAGTACCTATAAAAAAAATATACATTTTTAAGATCTTAGCAAACAAGATGCCCACAAACAAAAAAACGCGCAGAATGTGGTTTCATGCTGGATGCGGGTGTCTTGTATGCTATAGAGACTAGAAAAACGTTATATAGTAAAGTGTGCTTTTCTTTTCACTTTTAAAATCTTTTATTAACCCTTTGGTGACTGCCCCAAAATAGCCTATTTTCACCATTGTCTATTCAAACAGATGTATACCCATCATGTTAAGGCTTAATAAATAAGCTAAACAACTGCACTGTGTTTGTTCCATTTATGCATATTTATTGATAATACCTCTTAATTACAATTTGCATATTGTGCAATACTGCCAAATATGGACTCAACAGTAAAAAAAAAAACAAAAAAAAAAACAAAAAAAAAAAAAAAAAAAAAAAAAAAAAAAAAAAAAAAAAAACAAACTTTCTATAAACAAAATAATTATTACGCAATGAAAAAAAAAATTTAAGCCGAATATCTTTTATTCCCTAAAAGTTATTGATCACTCTCCGAGTGGTGCCAGACAGATTATTACTCTGCCGCCTTTATCATTTCTATATACAACACAAAGTATCTACATATTCATATGCTTTCAGTTGACTATCCCATTTCCCCTCCTGACTGGGATGAGGAGAAATGTAGTTAAAGCATAATTTGAGTGATTTTTTGCAATGATACTACTACTACACTTTTGTTTACATTTTGACTATCGTTTTCTCCTTGTAATTCCTGATTTTTTTTCATCTTATTGGCTCTGGTATAGCAAGTATTGTATTTTTGGTTTTTGTTATAGCAACCAATAAGCCATCATTTTTGGAATAAAGATTTTTAACGGGTCTGTCACCAAAGGGTTAAGCCCTAATGGGGGGGGGGGTACTCTGACGTAGGTGCAATCAGGTGTCTATTGGGAATAAGTCGATGCATGACTGTACTTTCACACATAAGAGCAGAATTTAACATGTATGTTCATGGATTATCTACAGTATATCATAATCTTAATCCATTAACTCACAAGAGTTCTATCAAATTTTGTAATAATCAGTGGCTAGAACAGGTTTTGGTAAAGTCTATAACCACCAGGAGTTGTGGGTGGCCATGCGGTTAAAGGCAGGGAGAATGGACTCTGCGAGCCGAGTTCAAACCCTAGCTGGGACAGTTTGTTTTCACTTTGCACTAATGCTCTTGGGGAAGCTATGAATCCATCTGACCCTAGCTATAGGTAAAAATAGCACAGTGTAGTGAGTGACGCCACAATGTGATATGTGGACCCCAAGCAGGGATGGCTAAAGCTATAGCCGGCATAAGGGCACTACTTACAACCACCTAAAAAAGATATAAATGTCTAATATCCACAGACATATAAAGTCTAAGAAAAATCTAATGTTGAGCATAGTTTTACAAACTTGAAACAGAAATTTATACTTACAAAACTTTTGAGGGGGTGGGGGATAAATTAAAAATAAGTTCAGATACTGATTACTCAGTTACACTAATGTGAGAATTGCGTTACTAAATCAAGAAACAGTAAAGAATAATTCAAGCTTAGACCTATAGTTTAATAACAAGAATAGAGACTAATATTGGCACTCTAGCTGTAATAGTTGGTTAAGAAAATCTTGGCAGATTAGGAGATCTGATATTTGTTTAGCACCTCCCTGCCAAAAAATCTTTGAACTAAAGAATAAAGTCATAGGGAATTAAATTTAAGATCAAATGAAATGTTTTCAATGGTCTTTATGTAGAAATTGAGAAATTTGTTGAATTCTACAGATTTATTTAGAATGTAATAGGCCTCCATACAAAACCTGAACCAAACGACTCAAAGATTTCTTAAAACTGAAGTCTTAATTTCAATGTTATCAATGCCTACCAGCTTTTTCAAAATATGAAAAAGGAGACATTAGCAAAATAAAGCAAATAAATTTTGATTGGGACTCAAATGTGAAATACAGTGTTCGCTGGACAGTTTTGTGGGACAAGCAAGCAGAAAAATAAAGTCTTTTTCAGACTTATAACAAGAGTTTTAAAATTTGTCAAAAGCAAATCATTGTTTGATTATTAACTGCAACTAATTTAATTTTTTTTATTCAACAGTAAAAATAGGTGGAGGAATGAACCTAAAAGCTTTAAAAAAAAAAAAAAAAAAAAAAAAAAAAAAAAAAGAAGGAATTAACTGATGAATCCTATTTGTAAGTTTTATTTCTAAAGTCAATCTTAATCCATTAACTGCGGCAGGAGAAGCTTAGTTGCAGTATTCTAAATGCAGCAGTAACTTTGATTATATAGGGTGTCACAAAACAGTTTGTTTTCACTGTAAACTCTTTCCACTTAAAGTTACAAAACTTTTTCTGCTTGCTTCTAGGTTTCTCTGTCCATAATGTCAAGTGGAAGAATCCATTGTGTAACTGATGGAAATCAGTTATTTGCAGTTGGAACAAAGAACTGCAATAACTGAAATTTCAGTCATCTGCACTTAATAGGTTAACTAGGGCTCCAAATAAACGTTTTGCACCACCGTACCAGAACCGTCCTGAAAAACTAGTTTTTTTTTTAAGTGATTAAAAAAATTTAAAAAATAAATAAAAAAAGGAGATATCTTCCAACACGCATCTGGAACGGAAGTGATTTTAAAAAAAAAAAAAAAAAAAGTTATTTTATAAAAATAACCTCCATCCCGGGGAAGATATGTTTGTCCTGGACACATTTTTGCTGTCCCCGGGATGACATTGATTTCGAGCCCTGGGGTTAACACATAAATTCCCAAAATGTTCTTTCAGGTGCAATAGAGCTATCAGTGAGGGTATTCCAGTCATTTGAACCATTAGACTGCTGCATACCCGTTCCATAGACCATCTGGTCAACCACGCTGATAGCCCAATCATTATATTTTTGTATGTGTATTCTTAGTACAGATCTAAGTTACTTGAGATGTTGAATTTGAACAATGTTAAAAGTGTTAAAAGCTCTTTTTTCTGGCTGTAAATATCTTAGAGAAACTGGTGCAACAAAGATCACACTGGTGCAAGATCTCAGCCAGGGTCACACACTTCAGAGAGGTTAAGAGAAAGCTAAACGCAAAAGGAAAAACACCAAATGAGGGAAATCATATATTTGAAGATTATGATTTATACATGAAAAACTGTTTTAATGTCATTTAGTGTCAATGAAAAACATAAAATATGAAATGAAAGGCATGTTTAAAATATCATGCAGCAAACAACTTTTAACAGTAACAGTTTCATTTCAATGAAGAAAATTAATGAAACCCAAATCTAAACTAATGGTGCTGGAAAAAAAAAAAAAGGGTATGGTGACCAGTGTTCCCTCTAAGCTGCGCAGCCTCGCACAAGAAAAGATTATGCCGCGCTGTCAAAATCGAATGCTGTGCAAAAATTTCGAAAGTTTCAGATTTCTTGCATGACAATTTTTTATGCCAAATATAAAATTTAAATATGTTGGAACAATCTTATTTTTGCCTAATATATACTTATTTATGTAATAACGAAATATAGAATTAAATAAAGAAAAATCAATACCAAATAAATCATTCTTTTATTATACACTTTGTTATAAGTAACTGACCTTTGAAAAAAAAAAAAAAAAAAAAAAAAAAAAAAAAAAAAAAAGGAAATTTGTCTCAAAAGTGTATATATTTTCTGCACACTCCATTTCTTCAGTTGCTCACAGGTTTTTTTGGTCCTGTGCAGGCCATGAAAAAATTAGAGGGAACATTGATGGTGACTAAACTTAATATCTTGGTTATAAATTTTTTGTTGTTATTGGATAGTTGTTGAGCCCTTTTTACAGTGCAGTGATCAGCATGCTGGTCTCAAAAGCCAACCACTTAGTTATTCTTATCCATAAATCCTGTGTAACAAAATAGGAATGTTTTAAGAAGATTGAAAGTTTTCAAGAAGAAAAATTAAAGCTAATCTATTCAACATACAGCAAGTTAAATATTACCAAGTTTATCTCCATTCTAATACCTCTATTTCTGTTAGATATAAACCCATCAAAAAGGGTTATCATACCAGTCTGCAGATAGGGGTCTTTTGCTTGTTTCTGATTTGTAGTTGTTCGTTGGTAGATTTTGAGATGATTAATAACTGAATTTATAGGCGAACATATTGTGGCCAATGTCATTTTTTAGATTACTTTTGAAAGTATTTATAATTTTGGAAGACTTTCTCAGATTCCCTTTCGATTTCAAAATATCTTCATAGCTGAACAAATTATGAGCAATCTAATGGGAAAATGCTCAAATCAAAAAGGTGACACTACTAAAATCCTCATTCTGTCTATCTAGTCGAAATCGTGCATTCTATCTATCTATATATTTATTATATACACACACACACACACACCGAATCAAGGTACCTCTAAAATTGAAGAATGCATAAAAAACTCCAGGTGCAATCGGGTCTTTGCTGTGTTCCCTCACTTTTTTTTTTTAGCTGTGGTTAAATGGTGACAGCTAAACTCCAGCGTCAAACAGTGCTTGATCTAAACAGGTTCAACTGGACAAAGCAAGATTTAAGGCTTGACACTAGTGCACAATCACTATATCTTAGACTTGAACACTAAAAACATTAATCTATAGATGTATTAACCCATAAGAACCCAGACCCATTTCTCCTTGAAGGAACATTATATGGGATTCAGGATAGGCAAATTGACAGTCAGGTGACTGCACCAGGATGTTCATTATGTCACTTAGTACACTTTATGAGTTAAAAAGGATAAAATATAATATTCAATAAGAGACTGCAGATCAATTAAATTGTATGTGACACCGGTATCAGTGGGTTCTTATGACCAGCAAACAAACTTTTCATACATTGTGATAAAATATTAGATATTAAACCAATTCTTTATGATTTTAGAGAAAATTTGTTTGCTCCAGAATTTGATTCAATTATTAATTCACCAAGTCTGAGGATGCTCTAAAAATAGCTATATAAATTTGAGAGCAGTAAATGCTAGCCTAGTCGGGTTTAAGTTTTCAAGGTGAAGTAAAATAAAAATTCTCAGGTTCAATCAATGTGTACTTGATATTCTATAGGCATCATCAGTTGTTAGTGTATTCAATAAGTTGAACATAATTGTCAAAGATACTTAAAGTTTAGCAAGCGAGGATGATAGAAGTGCACTAGAACTCACCGACATGTGTGCCATCAAAGGAAGCTGAAGAAAGAAAAGGCCACACAATTTAAGCAACATTCGAGTTGTCTACAAGGCGTGTCCAGAAAGTATCCAGCCATTTTGAATATCTAGAAAACAGGTTGCACAGAACTGATGTAACTTGGCAACCAATCAGAGGGGACATTGCAACGCATGCGTGAACAGACTCCCCTGTTAGTCTCACGGCCAACTGAGTAACCTATCTAGTGACTATACTAGATGACAGTCACATACACAATGACCAAGCAAGTCATTATTCAAGTCTCTTGCAAGATCCTTTGGCAAGACATTGCATCACCCAAGTCTGTTAGCCCTTCTACTGTCCAGATTTGGCTCCCTGTGACTTCTGGCTTTTCCCAAAGAGATTTCAGACCATGGACGAGATTAAGGAGAAGGCGACAAGGCAAGCCCAAAAGAGGACTATGCAGACCGTTTCAAAAATTGGATGGGACACTGGGATATGATTGTGAAGTCCTGAGGGGAGGACTTTGAAGGGTACTAAGGCACCATTGCCATAGTCGGGCTATTTTCGTTAATACAGTAATCATTTATAATACAGGTGATGAGGTACAAGAAAGACAACTGTGTTATAACTGAACCACAGATAATCAAAAGTCAATTACGAGGGCCAAACACAAACAAGTTCACAAAATTAAAAGAAATTGTGTGTAAAATTCCATGTAATTATGTTAATTGATTGCAAATTGAACAAATTTATTATTTTAGTCATTAAGTAAACCTTCCGATGATTTTATTGTTGTTTTCTGGACGAGTGAGCAATATAGGCAAAAATGTTGGGGTCTACAACCAACCCACCTTATATCACAAATCGCGCTATATTGCGGGACGCCTGTATTAAATGTCTGGATACTTGGCGGACAGACCTCGTGTAAGATTTGAATGGAATAAAAGTCAATACAAGTAGTACCAAGGAGGCTGCGTCTGCTGTTAACCTTACCTTTTCCATAAAACCTATGCAATTCCCCAGGATTTAATGAGGCAATAGATGTAGATACATCATTACAATATGATGATAGAAATCAAAAACATGCAAACTACTGCATCAACAAAATTATCAGTGTTGTCAAGAGCATTTCTTCTACAATACCTGAGAAAAATTCTGCAAAAGGATCTCTTCCACCAAAGAATTCTCTAAATACTTCCTCTGGATCTCTGAAGTGGAAAGTTGGGAAACCGAAACCAAATTCAAAGTCAGGCGCATTTGGACCAGCATTCATTCCAGTGAGGCCTTCTAATCCGTAGCGATCGTAGACATCTCTTTTTTCTTCTGAAATAGAAATAATTGAGGCACTTGTGAATTATCTATAAGAATTTTATTCAATCTTTGTATGCAGGGAGATTATTTCACAACTTCTGTACCTAGAGGATGAGAGGTTAGACTAGCTAATAATCAATTCCAGTGGTCTTAACAATAATAAAAAAGAAATTTTAAAATAAGTTGGGTGGAGAGAATATCAATCTTTTTTTCTTTTACACTTCAAAGAAAAATGGAATTTAGGAAATGTTCTACAAAAAGACATTGACGCATGCTACAGGATCAACCGTCCTTGCTCAGGCTTCCCAAATTTCAATTGTTTCTGCTTGTGATATGTGAAACAGACAGACGACAAGCAGCTGAAGAGGCGTCATTCACCTCACCAATCTAGCTTACAGTCACCCATTGAGGTACTGACCAGACTTGACATAAGTGATCATATAGGAACCAGTGTATCCAATGTGATTTGCCTGTAAGCATTGATGGTAAAGAGAAAAAGAAATGATGCTGCCCCATAAACTTTTTGCATAAAAATAATATAAACTAGAAAGCATATATCTGTCAATGTCAGGGGAAGTAATTGTGCATGGATCCGCCCCCACAATTTAATCACTCCTTCCGTAGCCCAGTCCACCCTTCCACAAAATTTCATACAGAACTTTAGGAGATGTGTGGGCAGACATTAACTTTTAGTGATATGTAGTTTGCACATATAACGGACGTAGGGGAGGTAATCAGCCTCAAAATTTCATTGAAATCCATTCAGTATTTGATATATGTCGTGTGGACAGATGGAAAGACGACCAAATACATATACTTCTTTCCAACTTCATTGACAGAGGTAAAATATGGAAGTAAGAATAAACTATGCTAGGAAAATTCTAAATTTTTTTTAATCTCATTAGGGAGCTTCAGCCCCCCCCCATTTGGTTCGATTCACCCTTGCCTAACCCAACATTTTTTCCCTTGGTACTTATTCCCTGAACTTCAGCATGTCTTATAGCCCAACTGAGAATTTCCTTTGCCAATTGTTTCTTTTAGTTTCACCACAACAGAAAGTAATTAACAGTCAGATATTCCTGAAAAATCTGACTTCACACCAGGGAATTCTTATTTTGACTGTTTTTATTCTGTTTAACTACAGTATCATATTGAAATATTGTTTGGATACTGCTTACATTCCTCTCACAAATGCAAAAAAAACCTTCCTGACCACAATTCCCCTGACTGATGAATAGAAATGATATTTTAAAAACTTACTATCAGACAGTACTTCATAGGCTTGAGAGATTTCCTTAAATTTTCTGTCAGCTTCCTCTTTTCTATCTGGATTTTTATCAGGATGCCATTTTAGGGCCAGTTTCCGATAGCTGCAAGACAAAAGATCGATTGGAATTATACAGAATGACAACACAAGTCAAAAATGGATTTTCACAACTATTTAGACACTAAGCAGAACAAATATTTTCCAATTTAATGTTTAACTTTACCTCATCTCATACCCCAGTGAGGGATTGTTGAGGCACCACAGATGATCATCATAGGTGAGTCAAGGGTGGGATAGCCAGATGGAGCCCATCCCTCTTCAGGTTAGTTTGGAATCATAGTTGTCTATCTACTAGACTGGTTTCCAACCATAACCAGAGAGCCCCGCCTGTCCTATTTATCTATAGCGGGGGGAGAGAAGAGATGGATTCATGCTCTTCCAAAGGGCATCAATGTAAAGTGAAGTGAACAAAAATGTCTTGGGGGGGGGGGGCTAGTCAGAAGCCAATTTCCTATTAATTTAAATGTTAGTTTGAAATTTTATGCAAAGCTTGTCTACTGGATTCAGCTTAAATTGCCATCTTCCTCTAGCAGTTAAAATTAGCTTAATTAAACGAAACCCAAACAAAAATGATCTTTTAAAGTTTTGTAATATTTAGAACAAGCAAAATAACCTTTTTGCTATAAAATTATCTAACTATATAATACAATTGTCACTTTTTTTGTGCTTCTATCTGTTAGCCTGTCACGCTAGTCCAAACATATATAATTAAGAAATACAACTGCAATTCGATAGTTCATGTTATCAGTCTACAAAGATCAGCTAACTACAGATATTAAATAATGGTGGATTTCAAGCCTAGAGTAATGTCAGTCAGTCAGATTAGGTAGGGGGAAGCAGACATCAAAGCAAATTCGCTAGACAGATATGTTTAATTTTTTTTTAAATCAAAAAGGATATGTCACCGGAAATCATAGATGATTTTGACATACAAATTACGGCTGGATTGAAAACACTGAAAAACTGCAATACTTTTTACATATAATCAGCCAATCATAATTCCACCATTTTTTTTGCTCTGAAACTAAGGTCATGTGACCTTGCGGCCATTTTGAATGTAAGCGATGTGCTTGTAAAAAGTCGTGCAAAATATCAGCTCCGAAGAAAGGTATCTATCTTTTTGCTGCATGACGGGATCAGAAAAGTAAGCATTGTATTCGCGAGTTATCAGGGATATCTTGCAAACAAAAAGTTTGAAAAAATAAGTAGACTTCTAGGAAAATTTAATTCAATTTGTCGTCATTACAGAAATTTAAAAAGTTTTGTTTAAAACAAATTTTTTGTGTATTCTTGGTTCTTCCAAAAGCACATCAGATGGTCATATACAAAAATAAGTAGAAAGTCCAGCAACTTATATAAACTGTAACGGACGCAACATTCCCTTAGATGTAAGCAACAGTCTTTCAACTAGGTGATGTAAATAACTTAAGCCAAGCTCTGAGAGATCAAACAGCTGCACAAAATTCTCACCTGGTCCAAGGCTTCAAAGATTTGCACAGAATTATGATGTACAGAAGTTAAGTGGATAAGAAATTATTGGTGTTTTTCAAAGTAAAATAGTAAGATTTTGCAACAGCACGTGGGAAAGGCCCAGTTCATGGTGTGGGAGACATTTCTGAACTCTCCAGAGGAGTTTGCTGCTGTTGGAAAGGTTTGAAATGACCTAGAGAATCTGTGGTCAGATGACATGCCACGCCACAGACCATTCCAGATACTCGCAGTTCATACTACTTCAAGCCAGTCTCTGAAAAATGAACAAAGGTGGATCAAAATATCGCCATCTTTAATCCCTCCAAAGTCAGCAAAAACCTTGGATGCTTCTTCTGCTGACCTCCCACTTCCAAAACAAAACGGAGGGAATGTTCAAGTGGGTTGATTTTATTGACAAGTTTTACATTGGTCGTGTTCTGAAGGCTGGAAAAAAAAAAAAAAAAAAAAAAAAAAAAAAAAAATTTCTTTCAAATGAGATTCTTGTATCAAACCTCCAGGAATGGTGGTCTTTAACTGGCCTAAAATTAATGATTGTGAGGCAGGCCATGAAAGTGTCATTTTCTTTGAACCAGTCACAATTGTAAGAATGTTAGCTATCTTCAAGGTGGAAAACATCCAAACCATCCAGCATATTAGTCCAACTTAACTTGGACTGGGTATGACAATTTGAAAAATTTGTTTTGTAAATTTCTTATTACTATCGATTCACAGATGTTGCATTAGTTACATCACTTTTTAGTTAAAAATAAAATCTGTTAAACTGTAAAAAATTCTTTCTTGCTTCCAATTAATACTTGCATCCATGGTCTATCAAAATCAAAAAGTACCTGAAGGGGCTTGTGTGTTGCGTCAGTTACACCACCTTTTTTGTGACCCAGTCCTGCACCGATTGAATTTAAAGATTAGATTCTATTAATTAACCATAACAAATGCAATTCACCAAAAAAGGCATTTGTATTTTATCAAAATACTTTTGGAGAAACAGACCTGAACAGGATCAATTCTCTCTGAATGTTGCGTCAGTTACTATGGAATTGCCCTGATACCAAATTTCAGAACAGAGCCTCAGATGGCAATGAAGATGGATGATGGAACAACCATTCTGGGTTTCCACAGGATTTCAGACGACACACTAAATAAATAATACTGAGGACTGACATGCCGAAATTAAGATTAATATTCCAACCATTTTATCTTATCGATTATCTCAAATACCAATACAGCACAGCCATTGTGCCACTAACTGGGCCAGTCGCCGTACAGCCTGTAAGACACCAGATACATTTTCTAAACATGAGTTTTATTTATAAACATCAATCGACCCACCCATATCCGCCTGTGGGACGGGCCAGGCACGGACCAACCTATACCAGCACAGGACTAGTTTAGCATCTCAAATTACAATTGATATTATTACAACACAAATACAGATAATACAAAACAACTAAACATTTTTAATAATACAATGTTATGTATTGTTTACAAATATAAAGTAAGAAATTTGCCACACGCAAATTTAAAAAAAAAAAAAAAAAAAAAAAAAAAAAAAAGCATGAATGCTGCCAGACACAAATTAAGGGACTAATTTAACTTACATTGTAAATTGAAGTCTAAAATTACTCCCCGCTAGCTAGCTTACTTGCACACACAAAAATTTACCACACGCTATAAGGACAAACCAGGAGAAAAAAAATAAATAAATAAAAAGGTATTCAAACTAGAGTTGTTACCGTGCTTTGCATTTGATTAATATCTTTTTAGTAGAAAAGATTTATTCGTAAAATTTTTCTTTTTCAATATATATCTCAGTACTTATCTTTTTTAAAAAGCCCCAAAATAAGTTTACAATGTAAGTTTATGCTAAATTGGTCCCTTAGTTTGTGTCTGGCAGCATTCACACTTTTTCAAAAATTCAGTCTTTTTTAGTGATCACTGCCCAACAAGACGAGAAGTAATTTATTCATTTATCCCCCCCTTATATAAAAAAAAATAAAATTAAATAATTTTTTTTTATGTCGCAACTGTTTAATAATGGGCATCTACTTGATTTCATTAATTTAATATTATCAATTACCGCATTTACTAGAGTTCAATGCGACCTCGAATACAAGACACCCACTTTTTACAGTTAAAAATCAGTAATATATGTTACACATAAAACACAAACTTAAAAAACTAAAAAAGACACGGTTCCTGCTGTTGCTCAGTAACATTTGGTTTGAATTTACCTAAAGATCCAAATTCTATATATTTATACAAACAACAAAAATGTTACCCGTTATTTTTAATGGGTTCTATACTAGTCATTCAAATAATTTTGAAAACAAAAACTTAAGGATAGGAAGCTTGTTTGCAAGAAAGCCTTTTTAGGTGAGAATTTTAAAATGAGTGAAATACAGCATTCAGTTCTTTGTGGCCTACAAGTAAATTTACATTAATACAGAAGGTGCTAAGCATCTAATATTAGTGATTAGTTAATAATGCAATGAGAATATTGTCGTTATATTCAGCAGTCAACTACGTTCCTGATGCACTATTTCCACTGGGTCCTTCTCCATTCAGTGTAGTGGTCACCAGAAGACGACTTGAATGGCTGAGACATGTTCTGTGGTTGCTTTCAGAGAGGCTTTCTTACACGACTTATGAGTCAGCCAAAGCAATCACATGTGGTGAAGACCATGAGGAGCTCCCATGATGACATGGAAGAAGTGCCTCAAGGACTGTTATCAGCCGCAGTGCCTTGTCTGGTGGGCGTGTAAGAGAAAAAAAACAATCTACGTGGCTGAAAACTCTGAAAGATGTGGCAGCCAACAGAGCCTAGAGAATAATGTAGACTTGAAAAGTCTTTTGTAATGTTAAACAGGGAAAAGTTGTTAATGACCAGTATACATACCTTCATGTGCAGACAATTACTCAATTTAACAAGGCATTAGCAGGTAGACCATTGACTGTGCACAGATTCAGTCACGAGAAAAGTACATCTACTTACAGGAAATTTTGTAGCAGACCCTGTACAATTATCTGCTCTACGTCCTAGCTAACTGTCGGCAACCACACAATATCTCCCAAAATTTTGTCTGTCCACACGATATCTCTCAAAGTCCTCAATGAATTTCAATTAAATTTTGTGGAAGGGTGGGTAATAGACTATGGAAGTGATTGAATTTTGGAGCTGATCCATGCAATCTGTCCACACAATATCCTCAAAACTTCTCAGCTTGTACACACATCTCAAACAGTTCAAGAAATTTCAATGAAATTTTGTCAAAGGGTGATGCTACGGAAGTAGTGATTATATTTTTGAGTTATGGAGCGGATCCATCTGCAATGACGTCCCCTATGTTATAGCTATCAGTCCACACATGTGTTTCATGACATTTGATTGTAAATAGCTTAAAATGATTCGCTAAAGCATATGGTTCTTTTGTAAACTTAACTCAACATGAAATTTCCTTTCCGATATATAATATGCTCATATTTGATGAATTTATCCTGACCATGGTATCACAGCAAAAAACACCATTGGTGCTAAATCTTTTGCAATTGATCTGGAATGTTTACCCAAGATATTCTTACACACTGAAGGCCCCTCTAGCATTTGCAGTTGGTTTCATTAGTTAACTCTAGAATTCATACAGCGCTCTATTACAGTGCCAGGACTACAGGTAAATCTACAGAATTTTTTTTTAAACTACTGACATCAGCAAAAATTTGATGGTTTGGTCATTCAATTATCAAAGATACTGTCCTGTGGAGTACTGGTGTCAAATTTGAGCATTTTAGCTTATAGGAGTTTAAACAAAGCTAAGATGAAATGGTGGGGTGGACCTTGGTTGCAGTGGCTAACAAAAACAGTGAATTTTATTGTCGCTCATAACTTTTGCCCAAAAGCTTAGGAGGGAGGATTTACATATGTTAATCTACATAGGAGCTTTCCAACAGTATTAAATATGTTTAGTCTAATTCTTGGTTCAACCTTATTTTTCCCAGACTATAATGGTCCTAAAGCCATTCATCTACATTTCTGTTGTCCCAGAGTTTACAAATGCTCCAAATCTTTAATTAGACCAGAATGTTTAACTGTTCTCTAGAGAACAGTATTTTGTCAAGAAGAAATTTGATAAAATTCAAACATCTTACTCCATTTATTTTCAACACAATAACTATAGATGGTGCGTTGGGTGGCAAAAGGCGCAGCCGAATTCAAACTCTGGCTGAAACAGTTTGCACTCACTGTCTAATGCCCTTGGGAAAGGCATGTATTCATCTCTTCCCCCTGACACTTGGAGAAGGGAAGCCTGGGGGAGGGGGAATGATGGGCCATGCACAGCCGGAAGTGGATTGTGCACGTAAAATAAATAAGTAAGTAAAATTATAAACATGACCTTTTTCTAAGATAGTGCATGGAAGCATTAAACACAAAAAATTATTTACACATTTGTCTCAGAAGTAACAATCTATCAAAATGCAAAATAGTAAATGATTTTTGTGAGCTCTGAATTAGAGCATTATATAGTCCTAAAGCCATTCACCTACAAATTTTTACTGGACAGACATTACTGTTATATTCAAGTTTTAAAAAAAAGCACCAATTCTTGAATTATAACTCCTGGGGAAAAGTATTAGGTTAGTGCAAAAATAATTGCGCTTTTTCACCATCAACATTAAAGCAGATTAGAATAAAAGTTATTAATCGAAATAAGAACCTTCAGAATCTACACATTTTTGCCAACTAGAAACAAGTCCATTTATTCCAGAAGCATAGAATTCTGGAGTCCTGGAACCAATGAATTCTTCAGAGACGTTTTGAGGTGCTGCTTCATTGTTGAAGGCCTGGCAGAAAGTAGTCGAATGCTTGAAAAAGTGGTAGAGGGAGAGAGTTCTGGTGAGTAAGCTGGGTGAGGTAGAGTTTTGTAGCATAGTTTGTTAATTTCAGCAGGGTCATTCGCACGACGGTTTTATGTGGGTCCGCTGCAATAATGGCCCTCAATTGAATGTTGTCAATCACAGAACGTCTCCATTTTAAATTTTTGGAACCAATGTAGACCTGTACGCCCATTGGTCCCCTGGCCCAATACTTGGTTGATATTGAGAGCAGTTTCCGCTGCTTTACGTCCCATTTTGAACTCATAACAAAATTGCTCGAATTTGCTTTTTTTCCATCTTTGATTCGACATGCTCAAATAAACCAGAATAAATAATGAAAAGAAAATGTTCAGCTTAAATAAACAGTGAAATTCACTTTAAAATGGAATATTCAATGAACATAGTTAAATAATGGTTTATTCCAAAATAAGCATCAAAGTTTAAAATAACAAAAACCACAATTATCTTTGCACCAACATAATAGTATTTTGTCAAAACTGATAAAAATCAAAAATCTTACTCCATTTATTTTCCAGGCAAAAACCAGTGGTGTGCATGGTGGAGTGGTTAAAGGCATGGAGAATAGAATCGGCAAGCAGAGTCCAAACGCCAGCGGAGACAGTTTGCGCTTACTTCGCACTAATGCCCTTGGGAAAGTCATGAATCCTCCTACCTTCCCCCACCCACTGCCAATGTCATGGGCCAGCGTGACAGGGTAAGTAAGACCATCACCTATGTCTCCTTACTTGGGGAAGGGAAGTCTATTTCCCTTCAACAGGCCTGGCAAGCCAGAAGTGGATGGTGGTAGATTGCTCAAGTAGAATAAAGGAGTGGAAGAGGACGGATTCCACCTCCATGACATGCCAAGTGGAAAATTTTAAAAGAAAAGTCTATTTTTATAACAATAGAGCTATAGCACAGCTACATTTTGTAAGCCATTGATAGTATCTTCAAAACATACTGGGTGCCTATAAAATGTAGCTTTGCACCTAACTTGCCTTAGTTCCAATATATCTAGTTACCCAAATTTATTTTCCAGTTCTTAGCAAACATTGTGAAAATGTCAATCTGCATTGCCACCCCAAATATATATAAAAAATTTAAAAAATAAAATAAAAAAAAATTTAAAATTAAGACTGTTTTCCTACTTTTCAGCCAATTAAAAACATTTTACAGGTGTATTTCATGAAAAATATACTGCTTCCATAGACTATGTTTTCTATTTTTATCTGAGGGTGGCTACAGCCGTTGACTGAATACTATTTGTACATTACCTACTTTTTCCCCAGGGGTTGGGAGGTGGCAATTTAAAACACTGACTGCTGGTTACAGACTAGATTTCAGAGAGGGGGGGGGGGCACAAACAAAAACATTTTTATCTTGTACTGTACATAAATTGAGACATGCTGGGTTTGATTATAGTTTTATTTTTGGGCTTTGAATCAGTTCTTGAGCGAGTGCACACACAACTTTATATATAAATAATTTTAAAAACAGCACAATCCTTCCCCTAAAGAAAGAAAATACATTGATATTAATATGTTGAATACTTACGACTTTTTTATTTCTGCATCCGTTGCATTGTTGTTTACACCAAGTACTTTGTAATAGTCAACTGTCATTTTGCCAGTTGTAGTCACGTCAATTGAGTAATCAACCTAAAAGGGAGGAAGAAAAATAAAATGAATAGAAGAAATGTATGAAGAGTTTATACAAAGGTATATAATAAAAAAAATGTTTTAAATAGAATTAGATTGGGTTCTTAATTCCATGAATTCATTCTAGGCTGAGTCTTGAGAGCAGAAATTGGGCAAATTTGGTACTGAACAAAGCTATTTGGTTCCAAAAATAATGACTTGGTATTGAAGAAAAATTTACAAAAGATAATCTTTTACACACAAAGGATATATAAATATACATTAATATTATGGAGAGGGGCGGGGGGGGGGGACAACAAAATGTTAATCCATTTTTTCAAGCAAGCTTAGTCTGATGAAGTTATTTGATTATTTTGGTACTAAAGCTACTTAATTTGGTCCCAGACCATACAAATTTGGTCTTGTGCAGCAAAAGACATCTGGCAACTCTGCTTGAGAGGCATTTAAAATAAAAGGTAGTCATGGAAGTGACAGATTGAGACGTATAAATATAACATCAAATTACAGCCCTAAGAAAAAGAGTGAACTGTAATTATATACTAGTAGTGTGTGCATCTAAGATTAAGGCATCAAGCAATGGAAAAGTAAAAAGAATCACCAGGCAACACACACACAAAGTAGATGGCCAGCTAAATATTAAGCAATACTCAGCATGTAATATTTACAGTACTCTTCAAAATATATGCAAGAATTTGAGACTACCATCAAGTATTTTATTTTTGTAAAGAACAATTCTTTAATAAACATGTTAAAGTAGTAACAGGAAAAGATTTCCACTATATAGAAGAGCATTCATATCAAGGTAGCAGCTGTGGATATAGGTGGTAGAACAATCAGCAAGTTGTAGACCAAAAAAAGATTTTCTGCATTCTCGACTTAAAAGTATTAGTTAATTAAATGGAAATTAAAGTTTAGTAAAGCAATTCAAATAATGAAATAGCAAAGAAACATTAGAAAAATTTTTTTTTTAAAAATGAACCCGTCAGAAATCAAGACTAGTTTTTATTAAAAGCAAACTTTATTATTTGAAAGATTAAGTGACTTACATGAAGGTTATATGAAATGGGATTCAATTTAAAAATCTATTCCAACCACACAAATAAATTTTCTTAAGTCTTAAGAATTAGTTAAGAGTAAACTTTTATAACTACTTAAAAAAAAAGAAGAAACTGAGTAACCAGAACAAGTTGAACATTAAAGAGGAATTCATTATACAAGAAAATGTCCCGATTAGTTTTTAATTTAACAAAGTTAAATAGCTAAAATTTAGAACTAATTTTGTAGCTAGAAAAATACTGGCTATGATATTAAGATTTTGGTCTATCCCACAGCAAACAGTCAATTGGTGAACTGTCATATTCTAGGTGAGTGGATGGGGTGGGATTAAATGGCACCCAACTTAGACAAGTTAATACACAAATCATTCTTAAATGTAATATTTTTTTCAGTTAAAAAAAAAAAAAACAAAAAAAAAAAAACAAACTTAAGAACTATCAATTTTAAGAGTAAGAATTATCAAGATTTAAATAAACTGTAAAAAATTTGGAAACAGATTTTTACTTACATGTTAGAACACATACTTTAATCATAATTGAAACCTTTAAACTATCTTAAACCATTTAAAACACAGTATCCTAAATATTCACTATAAACTGTTCATATAGTTTATGTATAATCAAAACTAAAATGTATCCGGAACATTGAAAATCCACTAAAATCTACAAATTGGGCAACAAAAAATTAAAGTCAAAATTTCTGAATAAGAAATCGTACAAATAAGAACACTTTACATTCCAACGTTTTACTCAAATCCAGTCCAATCCCAAATGCAAAATACAAAATACAACATCAAGGTGGCTTTCTGAATATTAAATGGGGTTAAAAGAGGAAGAGATCTTACCAAAGACCAACAACAATATGTTCACATTTCATAAACTTTAAGTGACGCATCGCAGAATGGCATCCATTTGGGAACAATAATCCTTCCTGGAAATAGTTACAGCTAACAACCGCCCCCCAATTCAGTGCTTGCTTCAAGATGCTGGTAAAGAAACCTTATCTTCTTCCAGAAGACATTAGATAAATAGTGGCATGAAGTAGAAGAGGAATGACGAGAAAAGCAGCAGCAGCATCTCCCAGAAATGTGGATTGGGCTGCTACAGCAGCTCTTCTTAACCCAGCAGTTGGCTTCTTACAAGTCAGAACTAAATAGAGAATGAAAGGCTAAAGGTGTGAGCTGACTCAGGCTGTCTGCAGCCAAATGTGCTCACCTACATGGAGGCCAATAAGGATAGCGGAGGGGGGAAAAGATGGCTATCTGGAAGAAGGCCAACTCGGAACAAAAAAGAAAATTCAAAATAAACAAAATCACATTGCTATCATACTGATTAAGAAGCACCTCCTAAGCTGAATATTATGCTGCTAGCAGTAATTTTTATCCTGAAATCCACCACTTAAATTCACTATGGAGATTATTATAATAATTCTCAATACAAAAACGGAACAAAAAGGTTCCAGTTTAAAGTTTACAATGAATACAAAATCTACAGAAATTATTCAATGAATATCATTTGAAGAACTAAGTACAAAGTATTTCACTACTATAAACAGAATATAACATTTAGTCAATTTTATTAAAACTAGTTATTACCTGTGAAAAGATTCATGGATATATTTGAATTTCTACAAGATGATTTTTGATAAAAGAAACTACATACACATACTGGAGGCCGTAATGCATTTGGTAAAAAATATCTATTTGTGTTTGTGGAGTTTGAGCAGTTTCTTAACATTCTCTTACTTTAAGACTTAATAGTTCACAACTTCAAAAGCTGTTAATAGGGTAAATATATGTTTACATCTTATCAATTATGAGGTTTATTGAAAAGTGATTGAATCAGTTAAATGGAAGAGTCCATTGTTATTGACAGAAATAAACAGAAAAGCTCATTATATGTAAACATTCTTGCATCAGAAATAATTAACCCATTAACTGTAGCAGGAGCAGCTCAGTGTTCTAAATGCTGCAGTAATTTGATTCTACAGGGTGGTGCAAAATAAGCAGAACAATTTGTTTTCGCCATAAACAATGGACCCAGCCACTTAACGTTAAAGTTGACCGTAATTCAAGCAGTTGAGCAATAGAAAGGCAATGACTGAAATTTCAGTCATCTGCAGTTAATAGGTTAAAGTACTTTAAATAAATTTCACACATGAATATAGGTAAGAGACAGGAAATGTAATGGACCGTAATCAAATAAAAGCTTATAGGATAGCCAAGAATTTCTATATTGCATAGAGCAGTGGTTCCCAACCTTTGAGTCATTCCCCACTTTTGGCAACAAGATTACTAGTATTCTCCCTTTCCATTTATTAAGTTGCTACAAAGAATAATTTCAAATTATAACTATTTTGCATATAATTAGTCAGCTTTATAATAAGTATTAGTTTAATTTTATAATTGTACAGCTGCTGTGTATTTGTTACTTAAAGAAAGCAAGCGAAAATAATTAGAACAAATTTGAAATTCCAATTACAAAATAAATCAGAATTCTGCTATCGTAACTGGTATGTGATCTGTTCTTGTTTTTTTGCAACTAGTTCCATGATTTGTGGATCTATTAGTGAGAAACATCTTAAAATCATTCTCAACTTGGAGCTTATTTTGAGCCATCGACTTG
>VCCN01004995.1:34160-44182 GCA_006491835.1 Architeuthis dux | reverse complement strand
CATCCACCCTGGAAGTAACCTATACACGGTCCTGCTCTTAACTGTTACATTATGGGGTTTGAGGATACCCAATATATATGCAAACGACTCATCTGTTCTCTCCGGAACTGTGTTGTGTCTTTGGTACGATTTGCTGAAATGAATACTCGCTGACTCAAGAAGCGAAGCCAGGTTTATCAAAAATAATATCTCATTTTTATTTTCTGACTTATACAACACTGGTAATTCTGTATTCAAGCCAAAAGAGGGTTGAGCAGCATCTAAAACGTGAAACTAATTATAAGATTGGTTAGTTACAGTGGCAATCAGCGTTTTCCTGTCCAGATCAGAACCGTGTCTCAAATCTTAGGTGTTCTGACCTCGATAATAGAGTCAGATAATAGAGTATAAAGAATCTCTTTTTTGGGCTCCAAAATTCCTATCTATGTAAATTATCCAATCATAAATTCTTTGTTTTGTTTAATCGGCAATCCTAATCGCAAATTGAAACAAAAGTTTCATTAGACATCAAACATTTTATTAGCCTTTCATAAAAGAATATGTGCACACCTACATTTTTAATCGTAAGTTATTTTTTAAAAGTATCACTAACGTCATTTCTCTGTATATTTGACCTTTGTCAAAATACCTTTTTGTTATGACAAACATTTGTCTGCGGACAAAAATATTGCAGTGCAAGGGAAACAATTGATGTACGCTTCCCCTGCCCCATCCCTTAAATCCAATTTAGGCACTTGGAGAGCGCCTCTCATTTTTATTACATTATTTTAACTAAATTATATATCTATCTGTTCTTCTGCATCTTCCTAGGGCATATATTGGTACATTCCTCACTGTTAAGTGCTGTTAGCTCAGTGGTAAAGAGCAGGACCACATATAGGTTGCACATGGGTTCGATCCAAGCATGGCGCTCGTTTATTCATTTATATACGATCTAGGCCGCCCGTTTAGCAACACCAATGCCAGGCTGATATGGGTTCACAATTAAATGTCTTTATAATTATCACACAGTTTCGACAGGCATTGAACCATATTTTTTTTTAACTTCAAATAGAAAAAAAAAAAGTCTAAATTGAAAGGAAAGTAATTCATGAGTTTACATAAAATAAATGTTTCCATTCTAAATAGCAAATTTCTACTGGAAGATAAGACTTTATAAACAAATGGCTTAATTTGAAGAAAAAAAGTGTGCATGGAAGTCTGAAAGTTTTTAAAAAATCTAAACAATGGCAGTATTGTAAGAATAGACCAGATTTTTGTTTGGGGGGTGGGGGGCATTAACACTAAAAGTTACATTTTTTTTTATTATTCTGTTCTTTTAAGTGATTTAGAGGGGATTCATTAGCTATTCAGACAAAGATCATTTATTTACCTTACGATTAAATTTTTTTGGACAATTTCACATCCATGCCTAATTTCTTAAATGTTCACACAATTCTGTTTAGTTAGGGCGTGAAGATATTTGTACAAGTTGCAAAGCCATCTTGCACAGCCAGCATGGATAAGTCTTAAGCAAATAGGCTCTCTCCATGAACAAATACCATGATAGTTAGTCACAAGAGATGACTAACTTTGAAGATGAATACAGCCAAAACTGACAATAACTATGCACATACAAAACTAGGAAGCACTCAGATTGCATACCACTGCTAATGCAATTGTCACTAAAAACTGAATGAAAATTAGTTTGTATATAGGTACAATGCAGGTCCCCTGCATTGTACCTATATACAAACTAATTTTCATTCACTAAAAAAAATTTTTTTTTTTTTTTAAATTTATAGATCAACCCCAAAACTTAATCAGTTCTTCCGTACCCCATGGCCCACCCTTCCACAAGATTTCATTAAGAACTTGGCCGAGGTAAATAAAAAATCTCATTTGAGATAACTAAAGTAAATATGCTCAATTTATCTGAGAAGAGGCATCTTTGTATGAAAAGTTCTTAATAAAAGGAAATGTAGAAAATAAATACATCTTCACAAATATGCTTCCAAGTCAATGTGTAAGCTGCAGCCAATTTCGGCTATTTAGAGGGTCTTTAATCCTTTACTCATCACAATTTCAAGTCCGATTAAAGTGAAACCACTTCAGCATGTTAACTTATTCCCAGCCAATTATCTGCAAAATGTTGCCAACTGTCATTCGCGTTATGATAGTTTGTTAAGCCCAATTAAACAGGGAAAGTTTAAGCTGTAATTACTGGCTATCCGGGATTAAACCATAATAATAATTTCTAGTTAAATGATCTAACCACTAAGCTATTCCCCAATCATTTCTGATGCATTTAAAATTAGAAAGCATTCACCTCTGCCAACACCTTCCACTAACTAAAAACTGAATGAAAATATTTTTATAAAACCAAAGGAGATTACATTTGTACATTTAAAGTTGAGTTACTTCCCTTAAAATTCAAATCTAGTCTTTTGATTAACTGTTTGTTTTTAACCTCTTTTCCACCCCGCAGAATAAGATCAATCAAAAACAAATTCCACAACCCGTTCAAAAATGTAATCACTTCTTCCGTAGCCCAGTGTCCACCCTTCCACAAAATTTCATTGAAAACTCTTGGAGATATTGTGTGGACAGACAAGTGTACATATACATCTTCAAATTTTGTTGTAGAGGTAAACTACACCATTAACAGTTCCAGTAAGACAAACCCATTTCTTACAACATACTCGAAACCTTTCCAAAGAAAAGAGAATTATTTTTTTCATTTATTAAGCACAAAATTCATGTATGTGATCATTGTAACATTCAAGTTCAAAGTGGAAATTTGTTAGTTATAAACAGGGCTGAGTCGGAGGAATTTTGGGTTACTGGAGTAGAGAAAAGTTTTACTGACTACTCCAGAGTCGAAAAAATATACCGACTGAGTAAATGTAAATTGTAACATTACTATCTGAAAAACCAACTAATAGATCAGTTTTTTTAGTTACTTCCTGTGGAAGACCTGCCTGAATGTAAATAAACAATATGTAAAACCATAAAAAAAAAAAAAAAAAAAAAAAAAAAAAAAAAAAAAATCAACTTTTCAAAACTGATAAATTTGCTGAGAAAACAAGTCTTATTGATTGAAAGCACAAAAAATTGCAATTTTTTTTTTTCTATTTTTGAAAATGGTACTTAAACAGTATTAAAAAGGTTTATGAACGTATATTTTTGATTAAAAAGTATAATTAAATAACATAGATGGAAATGAAAAATCTAGCCAATTTTAGCCATTTTAAAGCCAAAGGAGTCAGAGTCGGATGTTTTGTATCAGACTCCACAGTCATTGTATCAGACAATAGCTACTAATCTTTTTCCATAATCAACCAACAAGGTTACTCACACAAGGGTTTCATGCACCTAAAGTGAAACTTTGAATACAACAGAGCCCCCCCCCCGTTGTATTCAATTGTATTGTGGGTCCAAATATTAGAGGCTATTTTTGCCAGTTTGGAGTGTGCACCCAGAAACTTAGCGTTCTAGGCCTAGGTTCACAAAAAGGATGGGTATTCACCAAACAAAAAACAGGATAGGTATTCACCAAACTATAACGGTCACTTTAATTAGCTAGCTCTGAATTTAAGCTTCACTTTCATTTTTAGAAAATGTTTTAAAAAGAAACACTGATGTGGTCAAGTTTTATAAAGTCTACAATAATCATTAAAAGAGTTCAGATTCAAGGAAATTCCAGTAATAAGTTCAACTGCAATGTTGTGACTAAATTTTATCCAATTTGTATACATAACACATACTGTAAATAGTACAGATTTTATTAATAGAATTAGTATAAAAACATGGTATTCCAAAATTAATAATCACAACATTTTTATTTTTATTTATTTATTTTTAGTAAAACTTTTGAGATGCAAGAAAAATGTAATGGCATCAAATCTATCATGGAGTAGATTTTTCTCAGAATTACATTAGCTAATATGGAGTGAACCACATTTTTAAGAGGTATTTTCATTTGAATTAGTATTTTTATATATTAATAAAGTAAAAATGAGAGACACTAATACAAATACACAAAGCAAAAGAAATAACTAACTGATGAGACTTAAATTAACCATTTTCAAGCTGGTGAAGCTTTGACGGGCATAGCAAGCTGGAAGCGGATATGAAGAATTGAATTGTGGGTGTGACAGAAACGCTTAAGTCCCATGGCCTGTCCATCACAGAGGCAACCCACCATGCCATCAACCAGTGTCTCCACCTACAACACCTCGCAGTAGAAGACATTTTTTTTTTTTTAAAAAGAAGCTTTACACGCATAAGTTTTCAACACACTGCCTTTCCTCAGAAAAATGGTATCTTTAACAGATCAAATGTTTTGTTTGACAAAATAAGATTAGCTATTATAAAAATTCCAATAATTCCAGTTTTGGACAATTTTAATTAGTAATATTGAAATGATAACTACCACATGGATGTCATTGACATTTTTCAATATATCAACACTTTACATGTCTTTTAAAACAGAATTTGTAAAAAGCTATCAAATCATTTATAAAATTTTATGCATAGATTTCAGAGATCTAAGCAATACACTATTTTTTTTCAATTGAAAAGTTAAAATCTTTTAAATAAAACTTTAAATTTGCCATACATCAGAGAGAAACTAAAAGACCAGCTAAAGATCATTATAGTTTTTATGCTTTCATTAATCCATTGTTCCTATAGTTTTGATTCCACATAATTCAAGTTAAAACATTTCCTATACCTAAACCAAGCTATTCAAAAATTGCGTTGTGATCCGATGGAAGAAAATTTAAAGGCAGTTTTAGTTCATTTAGCCACAAAACGTTTGATAGTGCACCTAAAAAGACTCCAGGTTTATTTGCAAGTGCCATCTTGAGTACACAATACAAGCTCATCTATATATAAAAGACTGTTGCTTTGTAATGCTCAAACCATATTTCGTATACATACCAAAAATATGTACACATAAAATGGTATAATTTTACTCATCTGAATTAGGTAGGTACCAAAAACATTACAAATTGTAGCAAAATCAGACTATAAAATCTTTAAGCGTACCCAAATAATTAAAATATTTTCTTTGAATTTTGGAAAAAAGCATAAAGTTGTAAAAAAATAATTACTTTTGCATACTTGAAGCAGGTTTTAGACTGTTTTCAATGTCAATCTCTCATCTAAAATTAATTTTGATTATGCAATGATGTCTGACAGAAAAATGTAAACTAAATAAAGTCTTCCAAAAATATAGTAGCCGTTATGGAAATAAAGGATCAATGAAAATTACTTTTTACTTAAAATATAATGAAAACTACATTTGTTTACTGCAGGTGTTGGTTTCCTGTGAACTCAGTTCAACGATCAAGTGGGTATTGATTCAGCTTCCATTACCCATATGGGATGAAAGACTGCTTAAATTTACAAATCTCTCATAAAACAGCTGAAGTACGAATGACCAAACCTGATATTACCAAAAGTATATTCCCAACATTAAAACATCATACGACTGGCAACACTAGTTTTACTTAATGCAGGGTTGCCAGAAGGGGAGATAAGCTGAGTTTTATCTGACGCTTACCCAAAACAAGCATTAGAATAGCATCAAATTTGAAATTTGTGTCTGGAGGCAGAGGTTCAATACCAACCTCTTGAGGTGAACCCTTCTGGCCACCGTGGTTCAATATCTGTTAAAACAAGTGGCAAGATGTTGATTCACATTGATATGATTTAGAAGATGCTTAAAGACTTAAGTTTTCATAGTTTATTTCTTTTATCAAATGGTTCTTCAAGACTGAAAACTGTTTAATATATTTTCTACTAGTTTACCCATGCCATCAAAAAAATAGTATTTAAATGATTTTGCAATTGCCCTGTAGTTGGAAAATATCAAAGCCATTATGTTGCTCTGCATTTTCTTGTTTATGTTCTACCAGAATCTTTACACATTTGCAAGAAAGTGGGAAGAAAAAAAAAAAAAAAAAAAAAAAAAAAAAAAAGATTTAAGGGAGGCTACTCTACAATTAGCATTTAATAATGGTCTTTGATAAATGTTACAGACAGAAAATATAGTCCCTCACATGGCATATTATTCAAGATTGAAAGTTGTTTAATATTTTTCTATTGTTAGACAAGACTTCATTTCTGACAGATTTTTTTTTATTTTCATGTCCAATGCGATTTGTGTACTAAATTTACAGATAGAATTTAGTATCAACCTTGATCAAAAGTCTTTAAAATAGACCATAACCCTTATAAGACAAATCTGAAGCTTTCTAGATTTTGAATATCAAGTCAAAAATAAGAACCAGCAGAGTAGCTCCAGTCAGCTGCACACAGTACTTAATAGTTGCAATCCCTTTGACAATTTTCAAGTCCTATGTGGAGGAATTGTTCACCTTTTAAGAAATCTCAGCCATGTACAGCAATGGTAACTGATCCGTGACAGTAAACTTTTTGCCGAGAGTATTTGTTTTTTTAATGTGGAAAAAAAGTATTAAAACTTCTTGAACTTACCAAAGAAATTTTGCACTAGTGTTAAGTAATTTTCTTTAAAGTTTCAAGTTGGATATCGATAACAAAATTGAAAACGAGTTGTTTTTATATTTCTTTTTTTAAATACAGGGCAATTGCAAAATTACTTAAACACTGCCGTCACTTTTTGACAGCATGGGTAAATTAGTAAATACTAAGAGGTATGGCTCACTTCAAATATTGTTAGCTAATTAGATCTACCTATTAAGTAACCAAGACAAAACTGACATTTTTTTTCAACATAGGAAAAAATAAAAACCTGGCTAATTTGTAATTAAGTGCATCCACAGTACAGGCAAACCAAGGAAATTTGTCAAGATAACTCCAACTATTCTCTACTTAATGAACTAAGCATTATTTCCATTACCCTGAATATATAACCAATTTATTTCCTTCAAACAGACTAACATTAAATGACCAAAAGCAGTTCACCACCCATTCGGGTTTTTTTTAGGCTTGCATGCAAAGCTCATTTTTTAAATCCCTGATTTAAGATCTTAGTACCAAAAAAAATTTTTACATGTTAAATTTCATTAGATCTAGTGGTTTAAAGATAAACAAATCTATAAAGTGAGTAGGTTGGCTTTAATATCCACATATGGGTACTACGCTAGTAAAAGGCATCAATATGAATAGTCAGGAAAACAGCTGATGGAGGCTGATTCAATGTAATACAAGGAAAATAAGCATTAGACAATTATCAAGAGTTTAAAAAAAAAAAAAAAAAAAAAAAAATCCCAAGTCATTCTTGTACAAGATCTTTAGTTACAGAAGCTGTTATATGGAACACTCAAACAGATGGACAGATTGATAAAGCGCTACTTGCTTTATAGATTAGTATCACAAAATATTACTATAACCAGAAGTATTACATCTACAGTAAAAGTACAAAATGTAGGCATTTCAAAATGATTCATAAACTAATATGTCACTTTGCCGACAGTTATAGGGGGTACAAAAAAAATGTTTTTAATGTAATATTAGAAAGGAAAGGGAAAAAAAAAAACCCCTGCAAAAACTGATATACTATTGTTCATGGGGTATTTAAGAAGAGTTCAACCTTAATTCAGCAGCACTTTAATGATATTATGTTACTTTGAATGATTATCTTTTACATATACATATCTATATACTTACATGCATAATAAATTATTTCTCTGTAGACAAGTTGTAGTTAGTTACCTCTCATTATGACATCTATACATTCCTCCTGCCGCCTAGAATATACCGACTGCATCCCCTGCAGAGGGGTAAGACCAACACCCCAAACAGGGGCCACCTATTTTTTCAGCAAAGTTGCAAGATTCTATTAAAAAAATAATATCCTTTCACCAAAGTCGCAAGACTAATAAAAAAAATAAAAAAACACACTGACTTTTGGAATTAAATACCCATCGCTAAACAAACAAAAAATCAATCTGGTTCAGGTTTTAAAATAAAGGCCTCAAGCCAAGTAAACTAGTATAATCTGATGGGACCAAAATGAACCTGGATTTTTTGTACAAATAAAGGAAACTACCCTCCCTTAGCATTTAATAGATACCTCCCTTGACAAAATGTGACAGACATTCACATTTTGTATCATAAGCATTTTTCCTTTTCAAACAAAGGAATTAAAATCAAATATTACATTTTTATGCAAACAGCTGTTTATTTCATTTCAAGGGTTAATAGATTTAAACTGAAATTTATTTATTTGAATCAATACTTATTTGCATAAATGAATCCCAATGTTTCAGAAGATTTCAAACCTAAAATAGTGATTGCACCCTCTTAAGTGTATCAAATCATTACTTTGTGGTAATTCTAATAAAATCAATCTTCTGTTCATGACAACTTGAGCACAATGACCTAAATTTAGTCTAGCTTATTAACACTTCATTCCAATATTAGAGGCAAGAATGCAAGGCACACATTCACAAAAGTAAATTAATTATGTACATGTAAATATACAATTATACACAGCATCAAGATTAAATATCAGGAGGGGAAAAAGCAATTAACTTTACTATTGCAATATTTAGTTACCTTTGATATAATTGAAAAGGTGATTCAAATGTAATGACCGTTTCATTAAAATACCATTGAAACATTACTGAGAATAGTACAAAGACACAAAAACCAATTTGACAAAAGAGCTTCCAAGTCAAATTCTGTTAATTATCCTAAAATGCTAAATCAAAAGACAATTGATTTTTTTAGCCTCAACTTGAAGTCAGAAAGCCATTAATCACTGAAAAGTTCAGTAAAAGATTAAGTTTGTTATTTGCTAACTTTAAAAGGTCTTGCCTTTCTGAATGTAATATCTTAATATAAAACTATCTTTTAAATAATGTGCTAACTGATTAGATTAAATAAGTAATCTTTTACTGAAAGAAAGATTTGATAAAGTAAAACATGACTATATGGTAACCCGAGATTACTAAAGTAAAACTACAAGCACTAAAACGTTTAAGATCCATTTAAGAAAATAGTGTTTTTCTAGAATCAAAGTGTTTATTCGAAACAAACCAACCTACATCAAAATGAGAGTAGTGTTGATACTGTTTAAAGAAAATTAGACATTTTTAATACAGAATTGATTATTTTGGGTGCAAAAAACATTACCTTAAATAGCTGCTTTCCTTAGAATTGGCATGTCTGGCATACATAAAAAACGTATAACCGGATTTAAATGCAAATAAGACAACTTAAATAAAAATAAAACAATATATTGTCACAAGTTTTCTTAACAGCTACAGTAATTAATTACTCTGCCAGTGAGTAAGAAATAGTCAAAATAGGCTCAATAGTCATGTCTAGTTAACCTATCAAATCAGTAAGTAAAATCTATGGGAAGTGAAATTGATTTCAATGTTTAAAGAATTCATATACAGTACAGCCTACCTATAATCAATAAAAGTTGATTTTGTAAAAATATGGAAATGAGTAACATTTGGTACTTAACGCATGTACAATCCATTTAAAATCATGCCAATCAATCCAAAATTAATATTTCATTACTTCTATGTATGGCACCTACAATTGACTAGCCAAGAATCATTTTGATAGAGTTGTGTCAATACAATATGAAGTGAGATTGCTAATACCACATTGACAAAAGTTTGAATACAGGGTTTTAAAGTTTTAATTGAAAAAAAGGCAGTTTTAAATCTGAAGCTTCTTCAGTATTGAGCAAATTACGGTCAAGAATCTTACAAGGGAAGGCAGGACAACAAAAATATATTAAAGTATCTACCTGACATAAGTGATAAATCAGTTAATGTTACTGAAGAAACAATAAAAGATGTTATCCAGATGTGAAAGGTGCTCTGATCATAAACCGCCCCAAACATTATAATCAGATCTTCTTTGAAGTTAATTGCAAGAAAATAGCCTGAAGTTAGCCGTTGAGAAAACTTGTGCATTTAAAAGATGTTTTAGACCATTATTATATATTATTTGTAAAAAAAATCAGCTAATCCACCAGGTTTTGACACAAATTTAAGGTCTAATTAAAAAAAAAAAAAAAAAAAAAAAAA
>VCCN01004995.1:0-11974 GCA_006491835.1 Architeuthis dux | reverse complement strand
TGAAAGCCTTTCTGGAATTCTTAGTTTGAAAGCCTTTCTGGATTATTGATTCTGAAGGAGCATATCAAGTTGACTGGATTTCATTCAATCATACACCTGATTCTCCCTTCCATTACCCTCTGCAATGCAATTTTTCTTCCTGGGTAGTGAGTGTTATTTTCTGGTTGCTTATGTGTAAAAAGTATAGAAAATGGCTATTATTCCCTCCAAACTTTGCTTCTGTCACCAGGATAGTTATATTCATATGTGATTGTTTTTCTCGCTTTATGTGAATGAAAATGTGCAAATATGCCCGTTGTCCAATTGTAAATAAGTTGATTTGAAATTATCCCTGTCCTAGTCACAAACCAAAGTTTGACGGGAATGATTATTTTCAATACTTTTTAGACATAATCAATTAGAAAATAACACTTATTACCCTGGAATGGTGAAAAAAAGTTGCACAATGTTTTCATTGTTCTTTTGCTTCTTTATATCATGAAAAGTTGATGAATCAGTTCTTTGTGTGTCATAAACAGACTACCCACACACAGGTTTTTTTATTTTTTCAATAGTTGAATTGACCAGGCCGGGGGTAGGTAACCTATAGCCCACCAGCCAGATCTGGCCTGTGATGGGATTTTGACTGGCTTGCGAGCACATATTGGGATAGTATACAGTAAAACTTTGGTGTGGTTTTGATTAGAGCGGTCAAGATATTGCTGTATAAACAAATGTAATTGAGTATAAGCCAAAAAAAAACACTAAATTATAATAAGACTTTGAACTGCACTAATCAAGGTATTACTGTACTTACATTTTATGTTTCAAAGATTTATTGTGTCTTTTTAATAGATTCAAAAGATGCCTTGATTGAAATAAATTCAACTAAATTTAGTTCTTTGATTACTAATTGGCATTCTCGGTTAAGCACAGATGATTTTCTAGCATGTGTTATTCATTGATTTGAATCAAAATATCAAAGATGTATTTAAATGGATAATTCCCATATTTCAAGCTTTTTTTTTTTATTTATCAGGCCCACTGACCATTCAATTAATACACAGACCACAGGCGAAAAGGTGGCCAACCCATGGACTAGTTTACATTTCCTGCTACTATTGACACTTTTTTTTCTTAAAGCCTAAATGTAAGCAAGATACATGAAGTCTTACAAAATTGACTGATCATTAGTCATATCTGTGGGCACCAAAGAATGTAGTTGTTGGTCATTGGAATTTCAAACAACTTGATATAAAACTGTACAATCATACTTTGACTTATGCCCAACCGACTAATGTCCGATTGCAGTTACGTCCACATAAGAGCTTAAAATCCGTTAACTGCGAATGACAGGAATTTCAGTCCTATGGCTCAACTACCAATGATGAAAATGTTTGTCATGTTATTGTTAGCTTGCTAAAGAGAATGCAGTGTATATGTCATGTTTGTTTCAAGTTCTCTAGACAGGGAAGGTGAAAAGGATAAGGTAAAAGAGCAGATACCTTGCTGGGTTGAGTTAATGGCATAGTGAGGAATGTAATGGATGACATTTGTTCCTTTCTCTTTGGAAAGGCAAGGAATATGTATGTAGAGGTTTAGGTAAATATGTATGCCATGGTATCTTATGTTGTTCAATGCTTATACTCCACTTCACCCTAAAATGGTCAACTTACACCCAGATTGAGTTGCATCCATACTACCAGAATGTAACCCGCACACAAGTTGATGCATGGCTGTTTTCGTTTGAGTGTAAGCCAGAAAAAATGACATTTTTTAAATCTCTTTATACTTTATATAAGACAAAGACAACAGATAATGTCTGTTACTGACGTTTGTATAGGCTTTTCTTTTCCATGCTTTTAAATATTTTTTAGGATCGATTGGACCCAATATAAAATAACGTAACAGTAAAGTTTAAGGGGAGCCAATTATGGCTTGAGTCAGATAATAAATTTTGTTTGTTCAAATTCCAGTGTAATTTTCTTGTCTTTTTTTTTTTTTAGCTTTTAGATGGTAAAGCAGAAGTGTTTGGTACCGAATTGGTGAAAGGGAAAAAATGTACTTTCTTACCAAGTTCCAAATTGGCAGTGTTTTCATGGCAGGGCTGTGGAGTGAAGATATCCTTTTCTTTTGCAAAGTTTAACATTCATTTGGATTTATTTGACCTTTTTTGTGTGTTGTCTGCAAGTATGTGTGAAGGTGCAGAGTGGGCATGACCACAGTTTACAGGAATAAACAAAACCTGTACAATTTGTGTATCTTTCAGCATTATATATTGTCTAAATAGCCATTTGCATTACTTGAAACAACTTCATTGACAAATAATAAGATAGAAAATCTGATATTTGATGGCTTATAAGACCCATTCTTATTTCAGCAGGGAATATTAGAGAGAAAAACGCATTTCCCTGAATTCTTCTTTTTTTTTTTTTTTAACTCTCCCTCAAGTTCTGCCAATGTGGGGCTGGACAACAAAAGTTACATTTACCTTTTGAGCCATTTTGGGGGGGAAAGTGGGGATCTTATTTATTATATATATATGATGATAGGAAAAGACAATGTGGAGACTCAAAATAATTTGCCAAAAATGATTTATTGCCTAACATGTTTCAGAGAATCTGGAGAAACGGTGCGGTCCTTCTGCGTCATCACATACACACCAGCAGTTTTGGCCACAGACAACTTCTCCCCCCTTTCCCCTACCATTCCTGATGAGGCATACCCGCTCATTCAAAACGGGACCGCACCGTTTCTCCAGATACATTTGATAATGGACAGATTTTTTTGATGAAACATGTTAGGTAATAAAAAAACTTTTGCAAATTATTTTGAGTCTACACATTGTCTTTTTCTATCATCATAATGTCGGATAGCCTATATCCTATTTTACACCATAACTCTTTATTAAAGAAAATGTGTATGTTTTAAAAACACTAATTCATTTAGTATCTATTATATATCTAAAGTAGGTACCTGAAAAACCACCTGATAGGACAGGTTTTCAGCTTGTATTATTACTAAAATTATAGCTTTTATAATTTTAAGATATCATTATCATTGAATGGAATTGCCTGTGTGGCTTGGGTTGCTGGGATTGAGCTGACCCAGTCAATATATTTGCCACCATTTTCTCAAACAAGAGACCTCCCTCTTTTCTTACAGATAGTACACCTAAAGAAGGCAGTAGAATGGATCAGCCAAAATGTAACAACAAAAAGAATGACATCAATAGTTCGAACAACTCTTGGAATACTAAGATTATATTTGAAGAGTAGTTTTGCACGAGTGCTACATGAAATGGGCAGAATCTTCTGCTTATTAACCTGTTCACTGCCAAGTATATTTTTTAACGTTCTAACAAAAAAATTGATGAAAAAAAAGTCTTCATTGCATGTTAAAATGGTTTTATTTTCATACAAATCAACTAATATATACAACAGAATATCTAATAAATCTAATATGTACATAAGTGCAAGAAGAAAAAACCAGGTTGTCTTGTCCATTGGAGCAAATAGGTTAATATCAGCATTATTAAAATCTTTTTTTTTTTTTTTTTTTTTTTTTTTAAGCTCAGAATTGAGTTGACTAAAAGCCATATTTGTGCTTGAGTAATGGTTTAGTATTGGTATCAGTGCTGGATTGTATGGGCTGCGCTGGCTGCAGCCCAGGGCCTCATAACTGAAGGCCAAGGCCCCCCTTGGCCTTCTCCAAAAAAAAAAAAAAAATTTAATTTACCATTAATTCTGTTTCATTTGTAACAATAAAAATCAGGGGCGTATATTAAGTTTTATGGTGTTTATTATGAGAAAAGAATTTTAAATAAATTACTAAAATGTAACAAAAACGAAATTTATTTTTTCTAAAATTAGTGAATAGCATTGAGCCACTTACATAATCATTCTTTAAGAAAGATTTTCAAATATTTCTGCGACCTCCGGCAGGGTCCCAACCTGTATTTTGAGAAGCCCTGTCTTAGCCCAGGGCCTCTAGTTGTTTTAATCTGGCATTGATTGGTGCCATCATTTTTTTTAAATTTCTAATTTATTTATTAAGTTTGTGTTCCAAAGAAATCTAATCCATTTAGCCTTAACGATTGTCACATGAGTGGAAAGACAGAAATGGCATATGTTGCAAAAGAAACTCCAATGTTGATGTACTTGAATCTTCATGGTGCCCTGGAGCAGATGAGGCAAAAGGCGGAGTTGGAATTGGCAAGAGGTCCCAGGGTGAGTTAATTTCTACTCTTCAACATCTCCTTTTCAGTTTTACTCATTTGTTTTTTTGGTGGTTTCAGTTTTTGACTTTGGTTAACTGGACTCCACCACACACACTTCGGCTATTAGGTGTCAAGTGACATGTTACGCTCTAGTTAGAATAAATGTCATAAGAAAAGTGGGTTAGTTTTTAAAAGAAACAGTTTTCTTCTGATTCGTGGTGTCATAATCAAAAGGAAATAGGTAAACACAAATAACATGTCAGAAAAGAAACAAATGGTTTTCTTATTAGGGATCTCGCTGCCCTAAAGAGAGTCTGCCCTATGATTAATTTTATTCTGAAAATTTGTATCTAATGTGCAATTCACTCCATAACTTAGTTTTTAGATGCCAAACATACTTCCTAATTATATATAGATAGCCAGGTAGAACCACTTAAAAACTGAAAGAAGAAAACTATAGGAAGAGGTCCTTTTTTTTTAATTTATAGAAATTTTAAAATAAATAAGAGTAAGAAAGAAGTCCTAATGTCAACAATCTATGTCAGTCACTTCTGGTATTACACAAATCTGCATATTCATTGCTGACATTTTCAAAGGCTGCGTAGTGGCCTGAATCAATAGATTTTGCTGTGGGCAAAATACAAATTCAAATCTGGGATGAGACCAGTTGAACTTCATTAATCCTAATGCTATAAACAGGATATCCTTTAAGGCACGATGCTTGGGAATATATTAGAAACCGTCAACCAAAAATGTCAGCATAGGTGTTTCTTCAATTTTCAAGCTAGTCTGGCTGGCTGGCTGGCTGGCTATTTATGCATGTGTTGGGCATACTAATGGAGCTAGAGGGATGAAAATTGAAACATAATCCTTATGTCAAGAAAATTGTTGTTTTTTTTTTTTTTGTTACCCCACCCAGTTCTTTTAGTGGGGGAGTTCGCTCTACAATGTAAGTTTATGCTAAATTGGTCCCTTAGTGTTCACGCTTTGAAAATTCAAACTTTTTTAGTGATCACGGCCAAACGAAAGGCGAGAAGTAATTTATTCGTTGATCACCCCTTTTTCAAATTTGTAATTGATCACCCTAATGTGGCATGTTTCTACTTAACAGTCAGAAAAACAAAGAAACAAGCAGAAAAAGTAAACAGAAGTCTTTAAAAAAACTGAAAAAAGCATGATGGTTGGGAATAAGTCTGGTTAGTCACACTTAGAAATCGTCACATGATCAACGTCTTTTGGCAGCATGCCATGTTGGGTGATCAATGAATAAATTACTTCTCTCGCCTTTTGTTGGACAGTGATCACTAAAAAAGTTACAAAATATACAAGCGTGAATGCTGCCGGACACAAACTAAGTGACCAATTTAGCATAAACTTACATTGCAAATTGAAACCTATTTCGGGGGTGATTTTGGAAAAACAAAAATCTTTTTTTCTAGACATAAGAGATAAATGTTTAAATTTTCAGCCCTCTAGCTCCATTGGTGCAGCCTGTATGCATAACAAGTACATAGATAGCTAGAAAAAAATTGAAAACTGAATAAGCCTATGTTGCCAATTGAAACTGAATAAGCCTATGTTGTTAGTTTTGGTTGACGGTTTCTAATATGCACCTTTTTAAATATGTATGGATCCTATTAACCTCTCAGATTTACTAATTCCCTTATAACTTCTGGTGCACTTGATACTACCTCCTGTCTGATAAGTTTTTACTCATTGTGTATTATGTGGTCGGACTATTTTCCTTGTCTAAATGTTCAATTTGTTCACAATATTTTGGTTGTGTACCTTCCAGCCTTTGTCAGGTATTCCTGGTTCTAGAATATGTAGTCACTTCCCAGAATTCATGCTTGATTGGACTGGACACGTCAAATCCATTTTTATATACAAGTTCCTGTAAATTGGGATTGTATTTCATTATCAGATTCCAAGTTTCTTCCCTTGCGTTGGAAGGCCTGTTTGCCTTTTCCGAAATGGTCCTTTTTGATGAGAGGTTCCCAGATGCTATTTATGTCAATGCTCGGTCGGCTAAGTGGTTTGACTGAGAGAAAAAAGTATGTGTACAGCTTCCTTCAGGTGTCATATTCACCAATTGTTCTCCGTGTCTATAATTTGCACTTCATCCCTTAAGGTCCTATGTCCACCCAGCTACCATTTCAGAGAAAGCAAACAGGTCTTCCAATAAAAGGGAAGCAACTCTGAATTTGACACCGAAACACAATCCAAATTTATAGGAATGTATATACAAAAACGGATATGACATGTCCAGTCTAATCGAGCCTGCGTTCTGAGTATTGATTCCATATTATAAAACCAGGAATACCTGACGAAGACCAGAGGGTGCACGGCCGAAACTTTGTGAACAAATGAATATATAGACGAGGTAAATAGTCCGACCATATCATAAACTCTTAACATCCTGATCTGCCTCAACCCGCATGAAAAAGACTTCTTTTTTTTTTCCCAACAATCGTTTTCCTTTGAAATGATGACTGGATACGTAATGATGATAACCAGAGCAATTTATCTATTTCTTCAGTGCATACAAGTTACTTAATCGGACTTTGAACCAGCAAAATGTTCGGCAAATGACCGGACGGAATTTCACCGGCAAAATGGTCAGACACTCTGAACCTGCAGTATTTACTAGTTTTGTTGGTCCTAAAAAACATTTAGGACTTGATGCCAAGCCTGTTGGGTATTTTTTTTCAACTTTTTCTGTTAACTTTGATTAATGATATCGCCGATCAAAACAATCTTGTATGTAGACCAGACGGCGGCTCTTAATTTTGAGCCCACGTGTGTTGATGAAATTTGTGCATACCTGTGTGAATTTCTTCATAAATAAGCAGCATAAAGGTCATTGAAAAATACGTTTTGTGTTTGTGATGTTTTTAGTTTTTATTTATTTTAATTTTATAACCATTGCATTTAATGTATTACTAAAAAACAAACTACACATATTTTTTGTCTTTATTAAGCATACTTGTTTTTTGTAATTATTATATAATTAATCAACAACCATGCATGCATAACATTATTTTTAGCACAGATGACTACATCACATTAAAGAACAGTCTTCCCTGCAATACTTACTGCCAGTTTTCACAACAATCTGTCCACAAGTAAAGACACTATAAACGTTTGAATAAACAAACCATTTATAGCCACTTTGCTCAATCATTACAGGACTATGGACTTAGAAAATTTTCAACAGCATGTTAAGAGTTAATACATCCCCGTCTAACAAAATTAAGACTAGAATAGTTGTTACATTTAGTGTATAAAATACATATGCATATACTATTATGGGACAGAAGTAGAATATTGTTTTACTTTTCAAAAATGTCTCATTCTTTGGCTTTTGTCTGTTTTATTTGTTACCTGTTCCATGGTTGAATGGTTAGCGACTAAACCAGCTCCCCCATTTTGGTGTGAATGAGGAGAATGGTTAGCTACCCAGTAGGAATAAAGATAAGACCTATCAAAGGGTGGATGAACATCAAGATTCAACGGCCAGCTAACTAGAGATGGTGTCTCGATCAAGCCACCATGGAGAAGGCAAGAAGCATAGAATTACGGTTATTAGACGAGTCCCAGAAAGCGTAAAGGAGCAATAATTTGTGAAAGCAACAAAGGAAACTATGGAGAGCCATGATCGCCTATGTCATGAAGGGACATGGCACATAAAGAGAGTTACAGGATACAATGTTTATTGAATTTTCCTAAAACATCAGAAAAGTACCTAGGTACATCAATAAGTCCATAGCCTAATGATAAACAAGGTATTTGTTTTACAACATAATCTCTTTCCTTGTCAGTACATTTAACAAACGTTTTTCCATTAATATCATAGATCGAACATTGTACAGTGAAAATTTAAGATCAAAATTCAGCTAATGTTTCACGCTATGAACCATTGTATCTTATTGATACTTGTAGTGGGCCTTTTTTTTTTTTTTTTTTTTTTTTTTTTTTTTTTTTTTAAACCAAACTTTTGGTTTGCTCTCAATATTAATGTGTAAAGACAAAAATTAAAAATCATGTTTCATATGAGAGGATTTATCAGTCTAATACAGGAGTTCCTTGATATAGTGTGGTTCACGATGTAAGGCATATGGACCCCAACATTTTTACCTATATTTACCACTTATCCATAAAAACAGAATTTCAACAAAAGACTTATATAATATTATATTTTATCCTTGATTTTAACTCATGAAGTATACTAAGTAACATCTAATGAACATCCTGGTACAGTCATGTGACTGTCAATTTGCATACCTAGAATCCCACATAATGTTCCTTCAAGTAGAAATAGGTCTGGGTTCTTATGACTCAAATATTAAATTTCAATTTGCAATGAATTAACATGTAATTACATGGTGTTTTACACATCACTTTTGATTTTGTGATGAAAACATCTTCGTTCAACAGTGTACTTGTTTGGCACTCGTAATTGACTTTTGATTATCCACCATTCAGTTATAACTGGTAACTATATTATAACTGGACCCCAACCCACGTACTATAAAGGCTGTGGCAACATTCACACTTCTCTTTAAAAAAATAGATATCTCTGAATTGTCTGTTTTATGCTAAAAATCTAACTTCCTAATAATTGCTTTTGAGAGAATAAAGTTATAAAGAATAGCCTGCATTTTGAACATCTCTTCTACCTTTTTAAATTGATTTTACTTTGAGTATGCAGGTATATAAAGATCCCCCAGGGAGCCTTGCACAGTTCTAGCCTCCCTCTGATATCTCGGGGTTACTTGTCATGGATGATACACCACTAGCCTTCATGCTATTGTTTAACAACCGTCCTCGTGGGTTAGTCACGAAAGACTGTGGTTGACAAACCGCAGTGGAGAGCTGCGATAGGCAGACATTGAATGACTGATGTTCTGGCACTCTCCTGAAACTCTGCATAATACCTTGTCGTCTCGGATTGTGCCATCAGAATTTGACTGTGAGCCAAGATAGTGCTGCACTGAAATCTCTTCTGTGCAGGCTTCCTCTTTTCCCTCCTCTAGGAATAGAGGACGTCATTGTCCAATATGGTAGGCACGGGTCAACAGCCCACATCAATTGTGTCTTCAACAGACTGACTTAATGTAATTGATTTTACTAAATTTAGGATTGTAGCCAATACTTTGATCAAGGACACTGGTACCTTTCATAGCAAAGGAGTCTTATAACAAAATTTCACTTAGTGAGAGGTCACAATTAGTGAAAGGGAAGTCAGTGAGAAGTTGAAAATGGCCTAAACAGCCGTAACATGCACAATCAGAAGGCATACACAAGGCAGAACTACTTTCATAAAAATGTTAAATTTTAAGGTTGTTTTCTTTTTTAAATTTTGAAGTTTTAGAATTTTAATATTTTATAACGTCTAGAACACTGAAATTGAAAATATTTTTCAATATTTTTTATTTGTATTTATACATTATTTAGAAAGTAATTAGTACATTATACATTATTTACAAGGTTATTATTAAGGTTTGAGGGGTCGGATATTTTATTTGCAACGAATTACTGAAATCTCATAGGTTTAATTATTCACTTAACATCTCATTAGATGAAAATTTGTTTTTTGGGACGGATTGTCCTTGTTAAAAGAGATACCACTGTATACAATTTGTTTAAATCAATCTAATCTCTATAAGAAGCAAACATATTCCTCCTTAATCTTTTTATGTTTTGTATTCAAATTTAATCGTACAAAATGTATGTCTATTTAATAACAAAGCCTTTCTTTCTCTCCTCAGATAATGGTGGTTGGCCCTACTGATGTAGGAAAAAGTACCCTTTGCCAATTATTACTTAACTATGCAGTTCGTATTGGACGGGCACCGTTGTTTGTGGATATTGATGTGGGGCAGGTGAGTTTGCTTTCAGACCCTTTTCTTTTTCCTTAAACAAAAAAAATTTTACAAATAAAAAAAAATGACCTAGAAAAGGGCTTCTCTAAGTAGGGGTCAGCACCCCTCCACAGGATATGTAAAAATTATTGAGGTTTGCAGAAATATTTCAAAATCTTTTTTTTAAAGAATAATTGTGTAACTAGTGTTTGTTTTTTTATCTCTATACAAAAATGTACTCCTGCTACTGTTTAGTGTAAAATGGCTCAATGCTATTCACATTTTTAGTAATCTATCTGTAATAAACACAGTAAAACTTAATATAGATTATGAATATGTTGCAATGTAGTACCTATTGCTTCTGTAACAGCAAGTGAGGGGTTGCCAAAATATTTGGCTCCTCAAAAGGTGTCATGAAAAACATTTGAGAAGCTCTGAACTAGAAAGTTAATGACCATGGAATGATTGTATCTATTTTCATAATTGTTTGGTATGCCATCTGGTGTGGAAGGATTTATGAACTTGTGTGTGTATAGACATTTGTGTTTTTTTATATATATATCTATATCACACACACGTCTAATTAAAAATGACAGACATGGAATACTTTTTAAACTTTTTTGTCAGTTGGACAATATTTACATACATTGGATCCAGACAGGCGTTCTTTTGTGCCTAAACAAGAAGTTAAAGTATTTCTAATTTGTTGTTTTTAATCAAACATGTATCAATGAAAGATTGCTGCCTAAATACACTATATATGTGTATCAGTGTTGATTATAATTCATCTAACAGTATTAGCAAAAAGACAATTGAGACCATGTTATGTACAAATGAGATTTCTTTAATTTATTTTGACGTTTTGCCAGTTCATAACTGGCTTCTTCAGAAAAGTGATGGAGATACAAAATGTTGTCTTGTTTTTAGTATAGTGTTCCAGATTTGGGCGGGTTTTAGTGATTATTAATTAAACCAAGTGAATTTTAAGTGTTCTAAAAAATTAGGGCTGTGATTTATTTTAGATAATCTGTCTATTGATCTCTGTGTGGGTGCGTGCGTGCTAGTACCCTATGTGTTAGTATATATGTGTGTGTTACTATATGGAATATGTTAGTATATATGTGTGTGTGTGTTAGTATATATGTGTGTGTTAGTATATGTGTGTGTTAGTGTGTTAGTATATGTGTATTAGTATGTGTGCGTTAGTATATATATGTGTGCGTTAGTATATATATGTGTGTGTGCGTTAGTATGTGTGTGTGTGTTAATATATATTTGTTTATTAGTTAGTGTATATATATGTGTGTATGTGTGTGTGTGGGTTAGTGTGTGTGGGTTAGTGTGTGTGTGTGTGTGTGGGTTAGTGTATATGTGTGTGTGTGTGGGTTAGTGTATATGTGTGTGGGTTAGTGTATATGTGTGTGTGTGTGTGGGTTAGTGTATGTGTGTGTGTTAGTGTATGTGTGTGGGTTAGTGTATGTATGTGTGTGTGGGTTAGTGTATATATATATGTGTGTGTGTGTGGGTTAGTGTATATATATGTGTGTGGGTTAGTGTATATGTATGTGTGTGTGTGGGTTAGTGTATATATATATGTGTGTGTGTGTGGGTGAGTGTATATGTATGTGTGTGTGGGTTAGTGTATATGTGTGTGTGTGGGTTAGTGTATATGTATGTGTGTGTGGGTTAGTATATATATATGTGTGTGTGGGTTAGTGTATATATGTGTGTGTGGGTTAGTGTATATATGTGTGTGTGGGTTAGTGTATATATGTGTGTGGGTTAGTGTATATATATATGTGTTAGTATATATATATGTGTGTTAGTATATATATATGTGTGTTAGTATATATATATGTGTTAGTATATATATATGTGTGTGTTAGTATATATATATATGTGTATGTATGTA
>VCCN01004990.1:2884490-2920791 GCA_006491835.1 Architeuthis dux | reverse complement strand
ATTTTATTTTGGGTGTGTGGTGCGAGTAGAACTGTATGTGGTCGTTCTTGTTGGTAGCGTTGCGGAAGACACTGAGCTTGATGTTGTGCTCAGTCCTGTGTAGTAGGGTGTCAAGGAAAGGTAACGTGTTTTGTGCTTCTTTTTCGTGTGTAAAGTTTATGGATGGTTCTGCTGCGTTGAGTTGAGTGAGTTGAGTGATTAGGCTAGCTAGGTCGGTTTGGCGTGGGCAACTATCCACATGGGGCAAAATATCACTCAAAATATGTCCATTCATCAACTGACTAAAGAATTGACACCATTGATGACCTTTTGGGGATCAACCAGATCAGCTATATATACAGATGTACACCAGACAATTTTCATTTACCAACCTTTCCACTCCGATGATGGCCTCAGGCCGAAACATGTTAGTTACACAAAAATGAAATAAAATCATTTTTACACTCACTCCTGTCGGTGCGTCTCTTACATGTTCATCCCTATACACACACACACACACACACACACACATATATATATGTATTGTTTTTAAATTCTCGAAACTGCTTAGTAAATGGTAAACAACCGATGAACCTTCGAATTTAAATGTAGGGGTTTTTTCGAAACGACTTTTCATTTCCGTCGGAGAGACTAACCATGTGGGTAATGCTGAAAATTATATGTTTGGGTATTATGCATTTTTTAATTATTTTTTTATTTTTAAACATTCTTTTAATTTTTTTAATTTTTTCCCTCGTTGTTAAGTTTTAATAGGCTTGATTGACTATATATATGATAATTATAATGATATTTATTAGTTGAGAGCCTATATTTGCCCGGCGCCGGTGTAAGCGACTGTTAAACGAGCGGCCTAAATCGTAAATGTGAATAAAGAAACAAACTCCTTGCGGTGATCGAACCCGCGTCCACCTTGGAAGCTACCTTATACGCAGGTACTGCTCTAACCGACTGTGCTAACGAATATATCATGGTAGGCCGGAGTTATTTAATCCTACACTTTGTTGGCTTCTCCATTCTCACGTCCGTATTTAGGCACGAATATAGTGTGGCTCTCGATGTCGACAATATGAAATCAAATGATGGATAATTTTATATCCGACAGAATATGATAATTATAATGACATTATTTGCCCGGCGCCGGTGTGAGCGACTCCGAGAGCCACACTTAAATTAGTTTTAATACAGAACTCCTGTTACCTAAACATACAAAATGGTAACTTACATATAGCGAAGTGCTTCAAAACTTACACATACACCCAGGGAATGTATCTTTAGTGACGATCACGACGACGACGATACGACAATGTTACAGTCTTACAACACATCAGCAATAGGAACAGTGGCAATAGTAGTTGCTGTGAGGAGTTAAAAATGGTTTGCAGTCTGTTTCCTCTTGGTTGAATAAAACAACGTTAAAAATGAAAACTTGCTCGAAGGTAAGATGATACGTGCATCTTGATACGATTAAATAACAAAATACAACTTGATTTTGTTATAATGTGTGTATTGCAGCTTTGTCGATTCACCAACCCCAAAAAGCTGCACACCCAATTTCTAGCTCACTACCACTATTTACAAAGCTGCATACCGATTCCTCGCAAGATCGTAAGTAATTCAAGTAGACATACAGCTTTCACTGTCCACCGATGGACCCCGGTAAGATTTTTGGGCAATCTTTCGTTAATCGTCGCCAGCGACAAAATCAACTATGCCTAAATACACCTAGATTTACTAGGATTAAATTAAATATTAGGGACGGGATTACACCATTTGTTATATTCATGTATTTCTTTACAAAAAAATCAACTTTTCACTTTCAGGATCATAATCGAGGGGGAACTTTTTTCACTTTTAGTGTTCGGAATCGAGGGAGGCATTTCCTTTTCCACTTTTAGGGGTCAAAACCGAGGGGAAGCCTTTTTCCCACTTCCAGGGATCAAAATCGAGGTTGAATTTGTTCTCCCACTTTTAGGTGTATACGTATAATACTAAACTTTGCGTTCTTCTGTGAATCTTTTTTATAGTGTTTGGGTTTGTGCTTACACCGATAACAATAATAATCTGATATCTATCTACCTATTCAATGTTGTCCTCTTTCCTGGCGTAGACGTGTACCACATCAATTATTACTTATTTTATTTAGAAAGAAATCAAGATTTCTTACCATTTGATCTAATGACAATTTTCTCATTTAAAGGATTATCTTAGGCATTTTCAAATGTTTGATTCAGAATAAAGCTAACCACTAACCACCAACATAGCCCCGTAACTCAGTACGGGGTTTTCGGTTCCCTGTCCCCGTGTCGTAGGGGCACACATTTACGGGGGTGTCTTGGGAAAGATAGCCTGAGGGAGCCCATCCCTCTCCAGGCTTTCTCAATCCTACTCTGTATGCTGAGTGCTTAGCAGAGAGGGATTGAGTACCATTTTAAAAGCCTTTGTTATGACTCGCAAATGGTAGGAAGGAACCAATTATTTAATTCATTTTCACTACTTTTTACCATCGTCTTAATTTTTATTTTTTTAATCACAACTTTTGACCCGGTTGTCATTCTATCGAGTAAACAGCGCGATCGTAAGTAAAGTGTAGGCATCCGGTGTCCGATATACACCATGACCACAGAGACTACCATCGAGAACTAGTAGTCTTAAGGAAGTTCTAACAAAATTAACCGCATCAGTTTCTAATTGCTAAACATACTCTTCAGGGAAGATCTCGAGCTGAACAGAGTATTGAAGTAATAATTCAACAGCAAGACTTATTTGAATAGATTCCTGCAGGCGGGCCGCCGGTTATATTTAAAAATTCTGTCATTTGTCATATGAAGTTCTTTCTTCTCGAGGCTAAATGCGTGTGAATAATTATCCAGGTGGATTCCATTTAAGTGATCTCTGTTTCCGACTGGTGTAAAGTATCAATCAGTCCGTCTGAATATTCCCCGAAGACAGGAACCATGTTGGTCAATGGCAGCAAGATGGACTTTTTCAGTGTCCTGTCATTGCCACGGCTTCACAAACACTCCAAGCTCTAGCAATTTCTTCTCTGCAATCATAACTACTACAAACCACTTCAGAAATATACTAAATGTCCGAACGTATATCTTACAGTTTGTTATCACTATCCCTCTTTCTCTCTATGCGAGGTTTAATTCACAATAATCATCAACAACTTTAAGTTAAAACTATATAACAAAATCTACTGGATCTTTTATTTATTATGAAGTTAATATTCCTCTTTTTGTTACTTTATTGCTGGGTTTAAAAAAAATCTTTTTTTACAAAATCATTATTTTATAATGAGCCAACTTGTATTCTATTTCCGAATCCAGAAGAAGGGAATTTCCTAACAGTGGGCATCCATTTGATTAGGTCAAGAGAAAAGAAGTTTTCAGGCGATCAGCTACAAGATAATCGATGGCAGAGTCTAATCTTCTTAAAGCAATAGATTGCGTCGTGCTAATCTTTCAAGTAATTGCAGTGAATTCATTCCTCACTTGGTACGTAATATATTTCTTTGAGGAAAGTGAAACATTGAATAGAGTGTTGAAAGAGAATTTGTGTATACATGGGAACCGAACCGTCGTAGGTTATGACACTATATATATAATAATGCGTATATAAATATGCGTTGACAATGATACCCGTTTGAAACTGCAGTCCGCATCCGATATATCAACACTGAAAAAACTAATATTAGAATTAAAACAATCGTTTGGGGCTAATATCTAATATTGAAAAGAAAAGAAGGTTTTCAACGGCAGCTAATGACACTGTGTTTCATGCTTGGTCACATGCTTCAGATTAGTAACAGGGTGGTGTGGTTCTTTGTTTGTTTTGGGGAGTGGGGTCTTCTGGGATGAAAGAACTGTTGGAATTTCTTTACTTTTTCTTTTGATCTGGTCACAAGCCGGGTTTCACTGCTGTGATGTCCCCATAGATAAGGATTTCCTTCCATTCATTTGAATATTTTCCTTTTTTGTGTTTGTTCTGGAACAGGAATAGTTATTTCTTCGTATTTTTTATATTAATTTACTTGATTATAGAAGATTTTGTTTTGTTGGGATATACATTACTGTTTTTCTTATCATTTTTACCGTATTAGATGTTATGTGTTTATTTATATTGGTATATTTAAAACTATTTAATGTGTATATATAATATTCAAATGGTTCTTCGGACGATTGAACTCCTTCTTGTTATTTGTGTTGTAAACACAACGTTTAGGCCGATTCATTCTTCGGCCTTCTTCAGGTGTAAAGTCCGAGTGTAATGGGTTAAACAGAAGTTATGTTTAAAGGGGTCAACCCTTATAGCACATGGCCCGGGTGTTTCTGCGTCTTTGTCTTGTCGAGTTTAGATTTATTGAGAAGTGGAAGCCACATCGGGTTGAAATCCGCATTTGTCTGGCTAATGCATTTAATCGATATTTTGCCTCTTCTCTGCTTCCAACATCGTTCTCTGTCAATAATCTGTTTTTACTTTAACTTTATTTTACGGCTCTTAGCTTAAGTGCCCTTATAGAAGGTGTGGTGGGGTATGTTGGCTTCATCTTTTTACCTGGTTACCATTTTAGTTATACTACTGTGCTGACTATATGTGAGGGTTCTCTATTCTATTCTCTATTCTATAATTATGATTTTTGTCTTTTTGTTTGTTTTAGAAGAGGCATAGTGATTTCATCGTAATTCATTTAATTCCTTATCTTAATTTAGTTTTGTTATTTTTAAATTTTTTATATAAAATTGTTTTAACAAAATTTAGTTTTGGTGGGATATAAATAACTTGTGTGTGTGTGGGTGTGTGTGTGAGATATTTACCTAGATAGAAAATATTGCAATGTAGAAATATTTTCTATCTAGGTAAATATTTCACACACACACACACACACACACACATGAGGTGGCCATAATTTCAGCTTTAACAATTCTGAAACACTACGGACAGTGTGTGAGATCCTTAGTTGAGATGACACAAAGTCATTTAGGCAAGGAGAATATCCAAATAAATATGTTGCCAGAGTGATTAAGAAAAACTGTACAGAAAATCGATTGGAATCGATACGATTATTAAGGGTGTAGTGTTAGTGGGTGGGAGGAGAAACATATCGGTGCATTATTCAAATACCGATGACGTAAAAAATGATGGCTATTTTGCAATTGCATTGTACTTTAAAAAGTATCAAAAACATTATGTTGCTCTGCATTTTCTTGTTTATGTTCAACTGGAATGAACTTGGATTTGTCACGCATTTGCAAAAAAGTAAAGGAAACTACTCTATACTTAGTATTTAATAGTTACCCCACTTGACAAATGTTACAGAAAATCTTTTTATATAAGTGGATATAAACCTTGGAGGAGAGTAAGGTGGCAATTGTTTCAGCTTTGACAATTCTGAAACGCTACAGGAATTGTGTGAGATCCTTAGTTGAGCTGACACAAATTTTATGAATTTTCGGGGCCATCCAATCTCAATTCATTTTTTTTCTTGACTCTTTTACATTATATGGTTTTTGCTTCCTTTCAAAGAATTTCGTTGCTTGTTTTAAAGAGAATATACTCCGATACTTTTGAATTTTGTAAGAGTTTGTTGTATCTTCTGATAAACTTTACCATCACGATTTTGAATGTCATTGGATATTATAACGAAGAATCATAATCCTAAATACATGCTGCTAACCCAAAGATCGATTTACGTATGGGCAAAGAAAAGCGAGAAATTACTGATCGACTCAGTCCATATATTACTTTGATGGAAACTATCATTTTCTATTAGTACACACTGACAACTTTATATAATTTGATTGGTACTGACTTCCTTCAGACGGTATCCGGAAAAGTGTCCATCAGGAAAAGTACCCATCACAGGGAGGAAAAGTGCTCATCACGAATTTATCGAGGGAGGAAAAGTGCCCATACAAACATAACTTAATTAATGACTATTTGTGTTTTTTACTCGAACATTTTATAAGGTTTTGGCACAACTTTTATCTGGTTTTATACAATTTTATATGGTAGAATGTTCGGACGTTAGTTAAAAAAGTGAAACACACTAAGAGAACCCAGAAAAACGTTGGGAAGATTTCAAATGAAAAGGTGAATTTGTGTACGCTTAAATTTTCATGCATTTTAAAACCTTTCTCCTTTTGTCGGCTAATTATCATATATAGTTTCGTGATTCAAAGAAAGATATTATTTTGTATTTCCTGTATGTTTTCTTTGAAATTTTGATTTGTTAATCCCTCCAACTTCCAGACCAAATCCCACTCATAATCCAACTTCCAGACCAAACCACACCCATAATCCAACTTCCAGACCAAATCACACTCATAATCCAACTTCAAGACCAAATTACACTCATAATCCAACTTCCAGACCAAATCCCACTCATAATCCAACTTCAAGACCAAATTACACTCATAATCCAACTTCCAGACCAAACCACCCTCATAATCAAAAAACAATTATATATAAACGTTTATAAATTAAAAAATAATGATTTCAGCTTCAGATTTTATAAGAAGACTGGTGTACTGATAGAGGAATCTAGAAAATGTTACTAGTACTACGAAATACTAAATCTAGTATCTTCTGGATTCGAACATCGAGCAGTCAAAATACTTCATGCGATTTATTCGATTTTATTCTAAATTTATCAAAACATGAAAATATAAGCAACGCCCGTCTCCTTTGATTTGTTTGTTGCGTGTGGAGAGATTTTCAATTTATTCCTGAAATAAATGTGGTTTATTTCCTGAGGCGCATTCTGTAACGACCAGTTATCCGTTGGCCTCAACGGCTTGTTCGCATGCGCCTTGTCATAAATTATTGTCCCCGGTGAAAAATAAGCCGGGACTATGATTCGTTATGGGAGTTTGTCGTCGTCATTCCCCTTTTCTCATTTAGATAACTAGACATTTGTTTCTAAAGCTCCATGTCACCCAAAATATAATATAGAATTAAACCAAGTTATGTAATCATACTTCACTTCATACATAAACATAACAAATAATATGATTGACAGTTATCTACATTTGTATAATTATGACCAGATAATAATGTCTTATAGCACTATACATTTTTCAGATAAACATATTCACATAAATGTATACCAATTAGGAACAGCAGTGCACGTAGCTCACTGGAAGCGTTTGCATTCTGTTTATGATGCTTTCTTTATCTTTTTTCAGTTTGCAAGATATTTCCTTTTCAACTGCAACGAGGATCAGTTATTCCAGGTGGCTTTGTTTGAGTGTGGATCTGAGTATTGAATTAACAATCTTAAGTTAGGAAAAAGGACCTTTTGTAAACACTTGACTCAGTAGGTTCCTCGCCCATTTCATCATCAAAGTCAATTTCAGGTTCAATTTCGCTATCACTTTCCGCCTCCAAAAGTCCCTTCTGAAGATGTTTGCAACTGCTTGCAAATGATACAAGCTCCTCTTGCAATGATTTAGCATTTAAAGTACTCAGATATGTCAATTGGGAGACGAAATATGAAAGTCTGTTTTTTTGGTGTGAAATAGCAGCCATTTTGTTTTATAGCAAATGAGGGAGTTCTTCCCAACTTTTTTCTTGGGAACATCTTCTTTCTGAAAGAGGACATCCTAAGGAACATTTCGGTATCCTAAATGTAGAATCATGGGGGTGGGGGTGCACGGTAACCACTGCTGGTCCCCGGACTAAATCGTCTTCTTATTTTCTTTAAATGAAAATAGAAAGCGCTAAATTAATGCATATTTGTATGGCTGGCATGTATTCATATTTTATTAATTTTCATTTTTAAGATAATCTAGAATTTTACATTTGAATTTTATCTGGAATCGGCTGCTTTATTTATCTCTTTTTATATCGATCACTTGGAGATTATGTTCAGATTATGAGCTTCTCGGTTTCTTACCCAAAAAGCAAACGACATCTCCGGTTTGAATGTTGTCAACAAATCATTTTCCCCTTTTCTTCGAAGTTATGGAGATATTCTAGTCTTTTCATAGTTTTGCTAAATGTTCAATTTCTTCTTGACTCATTCTGTGAAATGAAATACCATAAAATACATAAATAAGATTTTATATTCTTCATATTCTACAACATTGCGATTACATTATCTGATGTTGCTTGTCTTTCCACAGCGAGTTTAAATTTCAGGAAAAAGAGAAAAAGGACCAAGCAAATGCCGTTATGAGATTATATTAATCTAGAAACAATCCGTTTGTTGCTTGATTACAAAAAAAAGCACATTTAATGTTGCATAATTACATTTTTCTGATTCTTAATTAAACTTTCACCATCTATTCTCTTTCTACAAATATCGGCACCAGTCATTTTTGTTTGAAATCATAATAGGAAAATTGAAAAAAAAAAAATTAAAAAAGCAAGCCGAGGTACTAAAATTCCAGAGATATAAATATGAAAGCGAAAATAAATTCTGTATCTTTTAGTATCACGCATCGATATTCGATTTTCGTAACATCTGAATCTTTTAGCGAAAGAGGACTGTGATGAGTACCAAGTAATAAACAATTAGAGGTTAACAAATGTTATAAAAATCGATTGGGGTTCGATTTGTCTTTAAAACTTTTTATTGCACATTAGAGTGCGTCACCCATTCTCTTCGATATTCGGAGAGTAGGGCTATGATCGAATATTGATGAACTGACTGAAGTCAATCAGAGCAAAAATAAGCCGAATATTTCGACAAATATGCAAGTTGAACTTTTGCCCAATTCGTCAATCTGGAGAGAGATTATGACCGGTTTTGATAGAATCAACTCCGAACAACAACAGCAACCGAACATCAACAGCAACACTAACCTAGCATCAACAGCAACACCAACCGAACACGAACAGGGCCGGATTGGGATCACAAAACGGACCAGGCATATATCTAAAAATCGGCCCATTATTGTATGCAAGATGTTCCACGGACCCCCCTCGTCCACAAAGTATTATTCTAGGCCCGCGAGCTTGTGGATTGGGCAAGCCGTTGGGTCCGTTGGCTTGTCAAGTAGGCTGTTTTTTCAAAAGACTGGGATCCGAGGTAAACTACATTTAAATAAAAGGGATCCTTGGCAATGAAAAAGTTTGGAACCACTGATGTAGGCTATGATTCTGGCGAGCGTAGCGAGACTCTACAGCTGGGGTTTCGGAATGCTGTAAGCCCCCGAGAAAACTTGTATTACTAATAATAGGGTCATGTTGGGGCTATACGAAATGGATATTAAAACATATTTTAAGGTCAATATTAAGATGGGGAGCGTTTATCAGCCACCTTAGCATACACTCATTGCGTGACAATATATAGATTGTAAAAGCCATAATTTTATAGATTAGAATCTGAACATTAAGTGTAAACACGTTTTGGGTGACAGTACTGATTCCAGTTCTATAGATCCCTCATTAAAAAAAGGCCGATATTACAACTCTGTTATAATGTCAGTTCCATAATATCGGCATTATTACAACAAAAAATATCCGACTGAAATGTTAAATGTTTATTATACATAGCTAGAAAATATAAAATCAAATTATTACAATAAATGATACAACCGTTCTGGGAGCTAAATCCAGCCTACTTCTAAAACCGACCACCTCAGGTTTTGGGAGTTTGAGGACTTGAAACATTTAGAGGATTATTAATTTATTCAAAATGCCAATCACGGGGGTGTTATTCAACTGGAGTATTGTGATATGTATATTCGCACAGTTTCACAGCGATCGCTTGCTTAGTGTCTCTCATCTCTAATTACTGTCTAGTAACATTTTCCCTCTTATGTGTTGCAGTATTACAAACATAACTTCAGAAGATTGAATTTATTGGAGTTGGCCGGATTTAGCTCGCAGGACGGTACTTCATTGGCTCATGCTTCGATCACAAAAAAGCCTTATTTTAATAACAAAGGCTAAAAAAAGAAAAATAACAACGAGACTCATCGAGACTACATATACATATATATATGTGTGTGTGTGTGTGTGGGGGGGGTAGACATTCAATAACTGAATACACAGAATAAAGTTGAAATCTTATAATTGTGACCGTATTATGGCGAACGCGGAGACATAAATGGTTCTCACACCGCCACGAAGAATGCGGAAAGAAAGAGGTGGCGACCCCATTGACACCAGTAAGTTAAACCCAATTCTTAGTTTTTGAAATGTGAAAACAAATCACATCTTTACTCTTTAGAAATGCCAAACCCAATCTTTATTCTACTACCTGTTCTTAATTGTAATGTTTAAATAAATGCTCCCAGTCCTTAAAAGCAAAATGGCTAAATAAATAATGCCTCCTTCCTCACCCCAAAATAACTATTAGTAAGAGACCTACCACTCTCTTTCCCTCTCTTCTGCATTAACTATGGCGAACGCGAAGACATAAATTGTTTTCACACCGCCACGAAGTATGCGGAAAGAAAGAAGTGGCGACTCTTTCTAAGTCAAGACTTAAAGAAATAAGGGACCGAAATAAACAAACTAAAAACACCGGACTAGCTAAAAGAAACTCCACTCCCACGAACGAGAAAGTATATACCTTTCAACTAACCAAGGGAACCGGAGGGGGTAGGATATCTCTGCTACCCTGCACGTCTCCAGGTGGCGGATGGGGGAAAGCTCCATAGATATATGGGGTACCGTCCAAGACGGTGTGGGCCATAGAGAACCTCCTGTAAATATATAGGGACCCACCGAATATACCGAATAAGGTGGCACCAATCTGAATGCTCACCAGAAATAATGGCAACGGGTGAGCTAAATTAGCCACCACCTTCCCAAATCCACTATGACAGCACAATCATACAAATATCGTAGCGTTCCTGTTGGATCATCGCCTACTAAAGGTCCAACCGCATTGCTTCGTGTGCCTGCGGGCAATGTTCCCTCGAATGCGAGCAGACACTGTCCAAGCAAGACAAACTCTTGGACATTAAACAAACTAAACAACATGAAGATCTACACCTACAATGTTCGTGGCATAGCTGCGGAGTATAGACCAGACCAACTACAAATGTAATTGGATAACATCGACTGTAGGTATAAGTGAAACCCACAGAAAAGGAGAAAACCTTCTAAAGCTAAAAGGTAAGTAACCACCTATTCTATTATAAAGGGAGAGAGGATAAGAAATTCGGTGGCGTAGGATTCTTAGTTAATAACAGCATCGCGGGCAACGTAATAAATGTTGACAATATATCAGACAGAATCGCTTGGATAACAGTTAGATAAAGCAAAAGATACACGCTAAAGGTAGTCCAGGTTTACGCACCTACTTCGAAAAGTTCTGACCAAGACATAGAAGAGTTTTATGACGATATCGGTAAGATAATGGACAGAGAGAAGACTAACTACACAATACTCATGGGTGACTTTAACGCTAAGGTAAGTCAAGGAAAAGTTGGCGGATCTAGTGTAGGAAAATACGGAATAGGACAGAAATGAGAGAAGTGACATGCTAGTAAATTTCTCAGAAAGATATGATTTAAATATAACAAATACATTCTTTCAAAAACGAGAAGGCGGAAAGTGGACTTTCAAAAGCCCAAATGGCACGACAAAAAATGAAATTGACTTCATACTAACTGACAAGATCGATAACATTAAAGACGTTACCGTTATAAATAAAGTAGACATATGAAGCGATCATAGAATGGTAGCGTGCGGAACTAAATATAACTTTAAAACTGAAAGGAATAACATGATACAAGAAGAAGAGATGCCCAAATAAGATAGAGATAAAGAACATTAGCAACTTCAGAGTAGCGATAGAGAACAGATTCCAGGCCTTGTGGACTACCAACAGTGACATAGAGGAAAAAAGTAATAGTCTGACAAACATAATTAAGGAAGCAGCAGAGATGGTAGGCAGGCAACTCAAATGTAGACATTAAAGCAGGGAAATACTCTAAACGAACATTAAAACTAATCAAACAGATGAGAAATATGAAGATAAAAACTAAAGAAGACGAAAACAAAAAAGCAAAACTTAACAAACTAATAAATAAACGAACGAGAAGAGAAAAAAGAAAAGAAAACACTAAGAGATTTCTCTATATTCAGTACTTAACAAATACCAGCAGCGGATATAGCATGACAAAACGTAAATAATATTGTTTCTTTACGAAAATGGAAAATGTGATATATAAAGTATATTGTACAATTAATATATCTAGGCAGTGCATTTTAGAGAAAGTAGAATACTTTAATAAAAGTTAATAATGTGATTAGAACATGAACGTATAATGTTCCTGTATAAAACTGCATACCCCTTTTAACAACTAGTCTAGTTAACCAAAAAACTATGTCCCGTTGAAACTCTAAATAGAAATTCAGAAAAGGGGGAAATACTTAAAAACTAACTGGTCTATTGCGATAAGGGAATAATACAAATCACAGTTTATTGACATTGGAGAATAAAAATTACTGATATGCATTATCAGTAATTTTTATTCTCCAATGTCAATAAACTGTGTAACTTTCGCGAGTAACGAACTTTTTGATGACACACCATCAAACATAGCATCATGGTCTGTACCGTTTAGAATGTCTTTTTCCGCTGACATCAGAATAAATGCCTCCAAATGATATATATATATATATATATATACACTGTTTTCCGTATACGTATACTTCGACAGCGAGTTAAACAACTTCGTTCATTACAACTCTGACACAGTTTAGATTGTGTATACAGGTTTAATAATAATGGAAAGTGTGGCACTGAAAGAGAAACGAAACATTGTGTACTTTGTTTTTGTTGATAAACGAACCAAAGTAGTGAACGCAAATAAATGTATACGATAGAAAAATGAATCTAGGACAAAACAATAAACAGATTCACTCAGAAACAACAAAAAACAACGTTCACACTTAAACACAGGGTGTTAAAAAACAGGGGAGCTACATTGAACGGACTAGGAAGCAGCGTGAGGATGTTAACAACGGATCGTGGATCTAAGTACATAAATACACAAACATATATCGTTACGCAGTTTAAAAATAAATCAGTATACAATGTCACATACAGAAGATGCTGGCAAAAGGCCACGAATGCGGTTGGATTCACCTTGGAAGTTGTAAGACAGGCCTTGCCCACTTCCTGTCAAGGCGGTGTCGAACCCGGTGTTTAACGTGATTTCGTTCCTCACTAAGAATGTCCACTAGGAGGAGACGAGAACAAAGGCCGTGACAGTACATTCCCCGGCTGGCGTTATTAAACGCCACTCTAATCATCTAGGCCCCAGGAGGGAGGAGAAGAACAGTCTCTGTAACTGCCCTAAGAAAGGATTTGGTCTCGTCTTTTTGGAGATCTTGACCTCTACCTTGCGTACTTTGCCACTCCTGTAACCACTCCTTACTGTTTAGATTTAATATATCTCAAACATATAATTAATGGAAAGAGATATATGACATCTTTTTAAAATTAGACTCAACATACCTGTTCACATTCGATTTTCTTTCTCTTCTCTTTCCTTTCGCGTTGACTTTCTTCCCCATTTCCTTATTTTGTAGGGTTAATATATTAATATAATATATAGATTCTTTCTCCCCGCCAGGTTTGCCTGCCTTAGATGCTCGTTGTACCTCAAGTGGATTTTATTAGAATTTGTCATTTATTTGGGGGATTTCTGCCAGCGATTTCCATATACGGTGATATTCCAGTTAAAAGCAATCCCTACCCCCCTCGACAGAGGGGCATATGTGAAGCCAATTTTGGGGCATCTGTTATTTATCAGAAATTCCTCGTTTCGGTATATCATCTCTTGTTTATACAAGGCTCACATTTCCCCTTCATTGTTAGCAAAATCCACATTTTGTTTTTTTTTTCGTTCTCGCCTTTCCTACATTAACGATAGGTATTCTTTTTAAAAAATTCCTACGTACTTCATTACAAAAATGTAATGCTTGTAAAATCTTCTAACTATTGTTATTCTCTACAAACGTTACAACGGTTATACATTTTACGCCTGCCAGAAAGCAATTATATAATATAATACTTGTATGCACGACAGTTGTAGATAGAAATTTAATGTTTAAAAAACAAACAAATGTCAAACAAAAATATTGATTTTCAGATGTCTACTTCATACAGTTAAACAAATAAGGATCCAGTTGATTATACAGTTGATAACTTCTGACATAGAATTACATATACAGATAACTCGGGGAGATTTAGAGATAGAGTATATTAGTCCATAGAAGACTTAACGTTAAATTATACATTATATCACTTTTAGTTTGAGTTTTCTTTTTAAATGATAGCTGAAAACAAAAATAGAAGGGCCGAAAGAAATGTTATGCACTCGTCCCATCAATGTCAAATTCAGCTCTCATTCGGCCCTGTCAGTTGCACAGAACTATTGGAACTTTATAGTATGAGCCGTCATACTATAAAGTTCCAATAGTTCTGTGCAGGGCCAGTTTAATGCATTTGGGGGCTCTAAGCACTGATAGAATGTTGGTCTCACTGATCTTTCAAATTGTATATATTTTTTATAATATTTAAATTTCTTAAATAATTTGAAATATACTTTTAATTGGCCCCAAATATTTCGTAAGACCTAGGCACTGTGCCTACGATAATATGGCCCTGATGACAGCCCACTATGAAATATATCAATGAACCGTTATTACATTATTATTTATACGTACTCATAACCTCGTTGTCCTTTCATCTGTCGCTAAACAGATTGAGATCAAATTTAGTGACAAAACCACTAGACTGACAACTATGTGGTGGGTGTGGGGCATACATAAGACAGGTACAGGACACGTTCAATGTTCGAAATACATGTTTCCGTATTTGGAAAAACTATTCTTAATGCTTAAAGTTTAAGAACAACAAGACTATGGGCTAGGCAGCACCGGCCCACAGGGATTTTGCCCTAGTTAATACCTGTCAGACAATTCACAGACATATTTGAATTCCTATGAGATAATATTTTTAGAAAAGAAAATACTGAATTCATTCCGGTGGAAGAGTCCATTGTTTAAAATGGTGGGTAAGGGATATCTTTATCAGGAAAATTGTTCCCAATGTTATGGAGAAACAGAAAAATCACTCTATTTATTATTAGAGTAGATATTATGTTCTTATGAATGAAATAATTTTTGAGGACGTGATACCAAACTATTAAGAGTTGTTGATTTCATTTCAAAATGAATCAGCTGTCCAAACAGTTTAGGGCTCCAACGGTATTTCAGATGCATCGGCGCAGATGGACTGCCAATCCCAGTAAATAAAACAATTTTAACGCAGATGGGCGATTACCATCATTCTTCAGCCGCTACCTCTATACTACTATCCGATCGGATCTAGTGAGGAACTTACTGCTTGATCACTTAGGCGTTACTACATATTTCCTACCCAAATTAATGTCAACTGAAACGGCTAAATGATATGTTGGGAATTTTTAGTATTCCCCAAATTAATTCGGTAACAAATATATTTCTACTTTCTCTTGAACGCAAGACTATCTGGAATAAAGTTATGTTATGTTGTTTTTGAGTAAAAAAATGTGCGGCTCCCGCAAAGTATATTTAATTGAAGCAACTTACCCTTTTTCTTCAATTGTTGATCACGAGGTAGGGTTGCATAAAATATTTCATTTCATGCGGCGAGGAGTCTGCCTGTTATTTGTTTATCAGGTCTTCGCTCGTCTTGGAGGCATGGATACATTTTTACTTCTCGAAGGAAGACACTGATTCAAAGTTCTTTACTTCTTGAGAGAAGTCACTGTTTGAAAATCTTTTCAATGGTAGTTTTAAAAATAAAAGATTAGAAGTGTAGGGCTTTGTGTGTAAGCGTGTGAAATGTATTTTTTAAATGTGAGTCCAGAATAATAACGGCTAACGCTTTGTGTCCAGCGAAATATCCGTTTGGTAATGACATTTTTCTGGAACTGACGAAAGAAAGGAAGTCTTCGAATTTATACACCGATTCCTTTCCCCCTTTTTTACATTATTGGCGGGCAAAAAGTGCGCCTTTTTTTGATAACAAGGCCCGAAAACCCTCTGAAAAACTCGGGGAAGGACCCACAATTGATTGTGGGCCGGTTAAAAAAATAAGCTGCAAATCAATCAATCAACAATTACGAAAGCCGACAAATTCATTTACAGTAAACAATAACTAAACTATTAATCCTAACACAAACGATTCATAAAACATAATTAGTTCTTACAGATAGACTACTGATGTAAACATTTTCTGGCGTCGTCTGGGTAACTGGCCATTGTATTGTATTGTGTGAGGAATCATAAGCTGAATGAGTGAACAGCAGTTTTCAGTTCTGGCTGAATTATTCTCCGGTAGCCATCTTGGTGTTGTACTCGTTCGATCGAGACATCTGCAGAAACTCTAGACCTTTTCCCGAGAAGGTTAAACATTATAGCAACCGAATTAAAAAATACAGTAAACAAATAAAAAATTAGTAATAGGATCTCTCACCAAACCAAAACGTTTGTTTCGTTAGCCCCCTTCCATTCCCTAGGGTTAGGCGTTAGAATTAGGGTTTTGGTTTCGTGTTGGGGACTGACGATAAAGACCCATGCATTTGGGTTTTTTTTCGGCGAGAAAAACAAATGCAATTTAATTTGGGGGAGGGGGTGTCGGACTTTAGCTTTTGATGTAGACTAACAAGAAAGACCCATGCATATTATTAAGAGACACGTTACTACTAATTTAACTCAAAACATTAACATTTGCAGCGATTGAAGCAGTAACTGTAATTATTTGATTATTCATGCTCATCAATTCAGTTTACTTGCCGTTGTATTTTTTAATTTGCTCGTCGTATTTTTTAACTGATTTGGTATATTTTTGTAATTTTCTCGACGTAGTTTTTGATTTGCTTGTAGTAGTCTTTAATTTGCATGTCATAGTTTTTGATTTGCTTACTGTATTTTTTAATTTGCTTGCTGTAATTCTTAACTTGCTCGAGAAAAGCTATGGAGTCTGTTGAAAAAGATAGAATATTGCTTTCTATTTTTAGATTGCATTAATTCCTTTTCAAGAAAATATCTCCTCTAATTGGATTCACTGAGTTTATATTGACTATTGTTGTGTGTGAATGGATGGAATCGGGCGAAATGGCAGTCAGTGAGTCAACTATACATGATATATAATTAACAGTACTTGTTTTTCTATTTTTGAAGGGAATCTATTGGTCTGGTATTGAATTACTTGATTTTTATGACCTTCTTTCCTTCATGCACCGTGCATACCATTCTATATTGTCCCAAAATAATACTTCAATTCATTTTGTTTAAATGATTCCAATGAAATACAAATCTACTAATCTCATCATAGATGTAGAAAAATGATTTCGCTCTTCACTTTTATTAATGTTTGATAAAGAAAGCACTTCCTTTTATATTTGTCACACTATTTTCTAACCTGTAGTTATAGCCGAAAACGAACTCAAATATTGCGGTACTATATCCCCAATCACATGATTAATGTGCTGGTATTTTATCGAATAAAAACGCCACGGTCTACATATATTATATAATATTACACAATATATTATATAATATTACACAATATGGATAATAAATGCAATAACAGTTGTGTAAGGTTCATAAATTGACCATTTAAACAATCTGTATTCAGCTGGCATTGGTTCCTGGGTATTTTATAACTCAAAATGCTCACCCAATTACTGTCAATACTATAAAGACAGTGAAGGGCAACGTATGTTTTCACCGAATTCAAAACATGACGTCTTCACTTCATATTCAGTGGACCACTGAGAACTGGTGAAATGTCAGCTAAGGAATCATAATACACTTGGTCTTCACTCGATTTTCGGATGCTGTATAGTTAAGTATACAAAGATATAGTTTTAATGATTCGGTAGTTTTAATTCTATTTTAAATGGGAAAATACTCATCATTCTGAACGTGTTGCACAAAAGATGACCTTAGTGAAATGCAGAGTACAATAAAATGTATAAGGATATTAAATTATTAAAGAACATTTGGTCCTATAATAGGATGGAATTCATTAGAAAATCGATAAAGAAAAAAATGCAAGTTTCCAGAATACTAGAGTGGCACCCCTGACAATTGTCTTAGAAAATACGACGAGGTTACTTATTTAATTAAAAGATTGAAATGTATTATTTTGAACTGGGGGCAAAACTGATTGAAAAGCTGTGAGTATTTCATTAAACATTGATAATAACTACGCAGAAGTTACTAAATTTTACGAACGTCTGTCAAGATGGGAAAACTGGATCTCTGAGGGAAATTTCCCTAGTGACTGTACTACTTTGATATCGCAATCTTCCTTCATATTTCCAGGGTGGGGAAGGATAAAAACGTAGGCTTCTTTTCTGGTACCGGTAAATAAATCTTCGTCCGAGCGTACGGGACTATGAGAATCCCAGGCAGGTAGCGTGGATAATATAGCCTTTAGTGAGTAACTAAAAGACTTAAAGAATGTCGAGACGGTGCCTGAGAGAAGTTCTGGGAAACAAAGCTAAAGACTAAGTCAAGAGGAGTTGACATTTGGGTAAGGGTAACCCCAAGCATTCTTCTTCTTATGAACATTTCTATTTTGAGTCCATACGTGCGGAGGGGTACTCGAGATGCAAGAAGGGATTCTTGTGAACCAGCTTAGAATTGTTACCACTAAGTTGTTGCCACACCTTATGAAGATGGCTAATTGAAACATTCGATTTGGAAGATTGCTAGTTTGAAACCTCGAGAATAACTGATGGAATTACAAACTTCTGATATAGTGTGTGGCAATTGAAATAATATTAAGTTAAGTGTAAATTATTGAAGGCACCTAGAAATCTTGATACACTGCAACTGTAACCGAATCAAACCCCTTTCCGACTTAAGCTTTAGTGAAGGAATTTCTGCTAATTCCTATATCGTATCTTTAAATTTGTATTAAATGTTATTTATCTCATCTTTTTGTAATCTGACCTGCTTCCATATCTCAAGATGACAAAAGTCATAGACGTAAATATTAATGTTGCTTCGATTGGTTTCACAGAAATTCCCAAACAAAAACCGTTAGACAAATATTAAATGGAACTGCGACGATGCAGAGACCAAAACAACCACACGAAAGACGAATTGTAGGTTGAGAGATTGATGATGATGATGATGATGATGATGATGACCTATAAAATAGGAATTTAAGTATTGGCCCCCGGATCGATGGATACTGATGTTGCCATGGGACACAAGCTATTCTGATCAGGATATTGATAAAGGGACGGTGACAAATAGATATAAGTTCAGTAATTATTAATGTTTGGCCAGTATTTCTTTCATCTTAATTGTTGCTTTTTACTGCAGCTATAAAAAATGAATAACAATTGATAATGCTCCATCTAATGATAATAAAAATCAAAATAGTATTAGATAGACGTTCATCTGACCGTGACGACATAGTTGTGGTTTTGGGGTCTCAGAAGCGGAACAGAAGATATCAATGGTTTATTTTGTTCGGTCGTAACCAATCTATGATAGTTGTTTACTGACAATATGTTGAGAATAAAATAAGTATATATTTTTTTCACAGGTTTAAAATTGAAATCTTTAAGAAGTTTCTTCGTATATGCCCCACTTCTTCGTATATGTCCCCCTTCTTTGTATCTGTCCAACTTCTTCGTATATGTCCGTCTTCTTCGGATATGTCCGTCTTCTTCGTATATGTCCATCTTGTTGAAATGGTACTGAGATAAGGCGAAAACCGAAATAGAGACACATGTTTATAATAACAGCTGCCTTGCACATAGATTACCATACACAAGTATGGGAGATCAATGGTGACAGAAGCTGATAATTCTCCTTTGAAGCCTTACCGTCCGTTTCCCAGAGGAGTAAATATAAATCAAGTGTCAGTTTTTAATGTCGGCACTACTCAGTTAAGGATTTTATGCTTTAGCAGATTTAATATTTGTCTAGAAACGTATATTTGTTCAGTTGCTTTTATATTTAATATTATTTATAAAACATAAAACAAACAGTTGTCTCTGCATATTATATATACATCTCTCTCTGCTGTGTGTGTGTGTGTATGTGTGTATGTGTGTGTGAACTGGTGCGTGCATGTCTGTGGTTATTCGTGCTTTGTTTACGTAAATGCTTAAATGTACATTTTGTTTAAAATACAATTTCATGCTTAGTGGGCAAAGTCTATATACAAAATATTCATGTAATATGTATATACGGGTACCTGCCATAGAGAGCAATAGTTAGCAAGTAAGTGTGTTTGATTCTCACAATATAGCACATTAACTACTGTGATCTTGTGGCAAATTAAACGATTTAATTTTCTCCTGTGCTTATTTTGCTTTGTATTGATCAACTTGGGGCATTGTTGTGTTAGACTTAGAAAATATTTACTATATACAGTGTCGCCCATAAATGAGTACACCCCTACCACCTTTTTAAAAATAGAAAGTTAATTTTATTTTAAACCAAACATAGCAGGATTTTATTATTTCTAGTGGAACATTACACAATCAAAATGTATATTATCACGTATTATTTATGACCAAACATAGCATTGAACTATATTGCCAAAGATACGAATATGTTGCCGTCCAAAGATGAGTACACCACTACGAAAAAAGGTGTTTAGATTAAGTGGATCTGTGTATGTGTATCAGCTATAAAGTAGAGGGCGGGGTGTTTAGATTAGGTGGTTCTGTGTGTAGGCTGTTAAGTGGGAGGGTGGCTTGTGTGATTTATGTTTCCTGGAAGTTCTGTCCAGATAGGTGGGAATGCTGAAGTGGGTCAAGTTATTGTGTGTCTGCGTGTTCCTTCTATTGTATCAGGTGGGTTCGCAGCACTTAATCTAAACACCCACCAGCTCAAAGACACACTAAGAACTTTCAGCCAAATAAACCAGGCATAGAAAACACCCTTGATTTCATTTCTACTATCCGGCATGGAATGTAGCACTTTTCTGCAATGTTCAAATTTCTTCTGATGAAGTCGCACGCAGCGACAAAATGCATGAAGATTTATCTTCATGATAATAAATATGTTTGAGACGTAACACGCTTTCTCAATCTTTCTTTTCCACATTGTATAATCACATCTACCATTACATACACATTACAAACATATATATATATTTTTTTTTTCATTTGTATATTTCAACTAGAAAATTAAAAGAAATATCAAACGATAACATGAGTTTCTTAAATAGACATTACATGCGCTTAAAACGGGAAACAAGCACTAGAGAGAAAGAGATGGAGATTCTTGATCAATGAGAATACTCACAACTGCAAAGGATTTACATTTTCATTCATGTTTGGAAGAAAAGACGTCAAAGTAAAAATGATGAAGAAGTATTGCCGGTATAGGCCGGGGGCCAGTAGGGCCTAGCGCATTACCCCACATGATTCTACATTTAGGGTACCAAAATGTTACTTAGGATGTCCACTTTCAGAAAAAAGATGTTCCCAAGAAAAAAGTAATGAAGAACTACCTCATTTGCATGAAACAAAATGGCCGCCAGCTCACCAAAAAAGACAGAATTTCATGTCTCCCAGTTGACATATCTGAGTACTTTAAAACCTTTTTCTGGGAACATCTTCTTTTCTGAAAGAGGACATCCCAAGGAACATTTTGGTACCCTAAATGTAGGATCATGGGGGGCGGGGTGCACGGTAAGCCCTACTGGCCCCTGGCATAGTAAGGAAAGGGGAATTCATTGATTATGAAATAGCAATTCAATTGGTGAACAAATCGTGGCAAATTCATTTAACGTTTAATCAAGAGGCCGGTGAATGCGAAATAGAATTGACCAATACGCAGAGGCGGCGCGTGGGACCCGCAGACCCCGCAGACCCCGCAACTACGGTGGGGGGGGGTGCACCGGAGCTTTGGGGGCACAATATATCTGAGGAAACCCGGAATAATCTGAAAAATCTAAGAAATAATCCAAAAACAATTTGCAGGGCGGCGGGGGCAACGTGGCGCTGCCACAGCAATACGTGTCAACTTTCGGGAATTGATCGTATTAAATTATAATAGTGTACCTAATAGTTACTTATCCACCTCCCCACGAGGGCTGAATGTGACACAAGGGTCGAGTTTAAAGTGGGGACCCGCAAGCGTACAGGTGGTTGGCTCCATAAATTGTCCAGTTCCCTTGGTACTAACACTTTTGGGGACACCTCAGGCAATGAACCTAATCCAACACCTTTAAGTGCAATGGGGGGGGGGGCGGAATTGAACATTATATACTTTCGGGGGCGAAGTCTACCTAGTAGAACTAAAATAATTATTTTCCAATTTGCCTTTCATTTTCACCAGTTGAGATCAATACAGAAATGTACAGAAATTTGCCCATAATCATTTTTCTCTTTATAAAAAGAAAAGCCGAGCACGGAAAAGAAAAAAAACCTGAATCTGTAAATGCAATTGCGATTTAACAAATTCCAGATTGATGTGATATTTTAATATCATATGAGAAATACATTACATAGCTATAATTGCTAATTACTGGAATCATCATCATCATCATCATCATCATCATCATCATCATCATCATCATCATCATCATCATCATCATCATCATCATCATCATCATCATCATCATCATCATCATCATCGTCATCGTCATCCGTCATCCGTCATCCGTCATCCGTCATTGGACATAGACCTTCCCCAAGATTCGCCAGACCTGTCTATCATGAACTTGGCAATGTCGCAAGAATGTCAGACAACCGCTGCACATCACAACTCACAACGTGGATCCCCATGTTAAAATGCTGCTGATGATGATACACCTTCAGAATTGACAGATTAGAGACCAAAGATTTCTGATTTTTATACAGAACTTTTCGATGTTCAATCTCGTTTCAATATTCTGTTGATTTTTGTATTTTTTGATCTTTGGTTCAAGTTTGAAGATGTATAAGAAGATGTATAAGGATGTTAAAATGAACTTTTTAAAATGCATCGGATACTTTTTGCATTCAGTGTATTTATACATTTTTTATTTCTCCTGCTTAAGGCTTGAGTGTTTGTATTGTAGTGCGGATTTGATTGGGTTATTTTTTGTTTTGCTCATACGAAGAATGAGTTGTGCAATTCAATGGTAATGGACATTTCCCCCATAAAGCTTAATGTTCCAGTTTAGATAGAAGGAATAATTTTAAGAAGAAATATATTTAAAATTCTATGCATAGGTGTATACATGTAAGTGCATATCTCCCTATCTCACATTATATATAAGACCACGGAAATGAAATAAGACGGCGCATGGTTGGAAAGCATGTGGTATAAATAGAGACGTACTGAAAAGCAAATTGCCAATATGCAAAATATGTGAAATATGTGAAACCCGGAAACGTACAAAACCACTCAAAAACAGACAGATGGCAATGGAAAGAGCAATGTTGCAGAGCAACATGGATCCGAGAGAGGAGCAGGGTGAAGAATATTGTACCAGTAATTAAACAACAAAAATGGAAATGGACAGGACACATAGCGAGAAGAAAGGACAACAATTGGAGCAACGGGCTAACCGATTGGTGCCTGTGAGACAGAAAACGCAGGCACAAGATGGAGAGACGAGATAGAAAGTTTTGCCGTAAGATATGGCAGATATTAGCGCAATCACGCTCATCAAAGAAGGAGATGGGAAAGGCCTTTTTCCAGCAGTATACTTATAACGGCTACTTCTGCTAATAATGACACACACACACACACGCACATACCTATATATATAGAGAGAGATGCATACATTCGTGTATATACACATACATAAATAAGCAAAATGCTACACATATATTTTGCATAGGTTACAATTGGCTACAAAAGAACGACAGCTGTCAGAGAATGACGAAACGAAGAAGTCAGTTTCTAAACGAAATGAATGCTGCTCGTTTACATTAAATAAATCATCCAGTTGCCATGAGTTAAGAAACATAGATTCAAATATAAAAAAGACAGGCATTTCTATTGGTATATATGCATGCTGTCTTGGATTAAAGCTTTTTGGAATCATAAATAATTGTTCAACTTCGTAAGTAAATAATGTTGAAAGATTCATTGGAAAATAATTAAGAGTTTTCTATTGATTTTGAAAATATGTAATATGTCTGTTGCAAAAACTGATGTTAGCTACCCGTTCTCTTGAGATATTTTCATAAACCTGTTAAAAAAAGAAAAGTATAAATAAAGGTTTTATTTCAGGACTCCTTCATCAAGTACGAACTCATTATCAATCGCTTTCACGATCAGCATCGTGCAGGTTGTCCATAACGTTTTGCCCTAATCATACAAATTGTAGCTTTAAAAAAGAAAACCCACTTTTCAAGAAAACAAAAATAGCGATATCAATAGCGTTCCATATGGCTCTATGGAATATGAAATTATTAAATATTAATTATAAGTTATTTTTACTGAGACATGTTTTTATTCCGATATTGTAATACACAAATATTTTAATATTACTATGAGTGGCAGAGAAATTCATTTTCATTTAGATACGAAGCTAAAAACTTCCTTCTTGCAGGGGTTTTATAGAAATGAATTTTATTAATCTGATCAGGAATATAACTTCAAGCTAGTAACCTTCACGAATAAAATCTATTCCGATCAGTTTTCCAAAAGTGCTCTGATGCGAACGCATGCTGGACTATAAAGACTCGGAAATTGTATTGTAAAAGTTCTCTGTTGCGAACGCATGCTGGAATATAAAAAACAGTTTCTACTTGTAAAATCAATGATATTTATTAGCATAAATGTAAAAAGACGACAGAGTCATTTCATGCATTTCACTAGGGTACCAAGAAGCCACGCCAATGAATGCATTGTTATAGAATCAGTTGGGATCGAGCTTGAAATAGATTAAGTTGAAATTAGGTGTTAAAGTAGAGAATTTCAAGTATCTCGTCATTTGGATTCTTCTTCTTCTTCTTCTTCTTCTTCTTCTTCTTCTTCTTCTTCTTCTTCTTCTTCTTCTTCTTCTTCTTCTTCTTCTTCTTCTTCTTCTTCTGTTCTTTTAATGAAATAAAATAGCTCAAATCTTTGTCTGAACAAAATACGTTTTTCATTAATTATAACGTACATTTTGACTGTCATAAATTCAATTCTTTCTGCATTCAGCAAAAAATAAATAATGAGGCCGTTATCGATGACAGTAAAAACAAGATTTAATTTTAAAATCCGTAGTAAAAGATCTACAGACAGATGGGACATTGCAGTAGAATTTACAACATTAAAATGCACCACATCTATGCTGTGCAAACACAGTCAGCCAACATCAGTTTCGTCCTGCGGACGATTCGGAGACAAGCTATTTGACGACTTAGCCTTTCGGCGACTGCCTTTTTGGTTTTGTACCGTTTAGAGCAGGGGTCAGCAACCTTTTTGGTTGTGTACCGTTTAGAGCAGGGGTCAGCAACCCTTTTGGTTTTGTACCGTTTAGAGCAGGGGTCAGCAACCTTTTTGCCTCTGCCGGTCGGATCACTAATTAATGAGTGTACTGTGGGACAGATAAATGCCATAAAAAGCTTGAAATATAGGAATTATCCATTTAAATACATCTAGTTCTATTTTGCCTTAGAAATCGATGAATGATGCATGCTAGAAAATCATGTGCGCTTTACCAAGGATGCCAATTAGTAATCAAAGAACTCAATTTAGTTACAATTTATTTCAATCAAGGTATCTTTCGAATCTTTTAAAAAGACGCAAATCATACGTAATCATAATATTCTAATATTTACTCGCGGGCCGGTCACAATCCCTTCGCGGGCCGGATTTGGCCTGCAGGCTGTAGGTTGCCGACCCCTGGTTTAGATGTTAAAAAACAAAAACAAAAACGGCAGAGGTGTCTGCAGTGTTTCAAATTTGAAACGTAGATGTTTTACATCTGAATGTATAGCGAAAGCTAGCCATTTTATAGCCAAACGAAATCTTGGGATCATCAAACCAAAAAGACACAATTCATCCAAAATATCAGAATTTTGCTAAAATAATCTTAAAATATTTGCGCCTCATTTAAAAAAATATAAATTTGCATCCAGCACCCAAACCAAAATAATCTAAATTTAGATGTAAAGCATCTACGTTTCAAATTTCGTTTTTTAACCCCTAAAAAGTATTCGACGAAAAGGCAATCGGCGAAAAGGCAAGACGGCAAAACTGATGTTCGTCAAACAGGTTGTCTCCGAATCGTTCTCTCGGCTGACACGTCTTTCAACAAAACGACCGGACACGGTAGGAATCATATGGAGAAAATTTGGAATGGAAAATTATGTTTTTTTTAAAATTCATCCTTTAATAAATAAGCACCACGAATAAAATTTCCCAGGTGTCGATTTCACGCTGAAATTTAGGTTCATACCTAAAATTAACAATATTGAGTATTTTCTAACGTTTTAATTATCCCCTCCCCCAGATTGTCTGGTCTATTATTTCAGTGTGAAATTGTACGCCCCCCCCCCACACACACAGACACACAACACACACGATATGGTCACTGTCATTAAATATCAACAGGAGTTGCCTGCCCAGGTGTTTAGATAGTTGCATATTTGTCACCGAAGTTAATAGTTAGTGTTCATCATCATTAACCTTTTAGCGTCTGTCGTTGGACATAGACCTTCCCCAAGATTCTCTAAACCTCTCTGTCATGGGCGTCGCGGAGCCAATACTTTCTGAACGTGTCTAAATCGTCATGCCATCTTATTTTTTGCCGGCCACAGTTTCGCATATGATCTGTTGGGACCCAAGTTGTGAGTTGTGAAGTCCAGCGGTTGTCTCTCATTCCTGCAACATGACCAGTGCATTGCCATTTGAGATTTAAATTGTTTTCTATGATATCTCTGACCCCTGTTTTCTTTGTAATATAATGTGTTGGCTTGTGATCTCTCCATGTGATGTTAACCATGATTCTCTCCTGTGTACGTTGCATGGATCTTAGTTTAAGGTCCAATCTTTTGGTTAGGTTCCATGTTTCAGCTTCTCTGATTTTGATGGCAGGCACACTTGCCCCACTCGGAAGAAGTGGCGCCAAACAATCTTCCTTCTTCTATTATCCTCCCATTTAACCTTGTGCCATACGAAGATAAACTCAGTAAATATAAATATCAACCGACTGTCACCAGGATAACATTATAACATTGTTCAGGACAGTGAACTACGTGACCTACACATCCTAAATGCTACAAATTCTCTCTTTAAGAAAGAAATGACCACAAACGAATATTGCACGTTAAACCGGGTCGTAACTGATGATGGTCGGGACTTAAATAAGTTTTAAACATCGATTAACTATTTCTGGTAATATTGTCACACTCGAGTACAAAGTCTGGAGTTGACTTTGTTTTCCTACTATAACAAGAACAACAAGAACAATCCTCACCAAAATTAGGGATGAAAACCGATATGTAAAATTCACATGTCTCTACCGTGATTTGAACTCACGGCCAACCTATTACCAGGAGGCTGTCTTACTGACTGAGCTAAATTGACAAGTCCTAGATATTAACAAAGATTTATCATACAGATACGCACGGGTTTATTTCATTCTAATAAATAAATACATTTATACAAAAGAATATGTATTTTTATAATGTTTTATTTATTATTTATACAATACAAAATAGAAGTTGGAGTGGAGTTTGAGTCTGCAGCAGCCAGTCTTGTTTACCCTATAACATTTTAGGCCTTTCCTGATCACATCGACGTTCACATCTTTTTAAAAAATGCTTCTGTTAATGATGTTTCTCCACATTGTGAGGAAGAAGAGGAGGAGGAGGAAGAGGAGGAGGAGGAATAATAGAAACTAATTCTGTCTCATTTCAAGCCAGTGACCTTAATTCCACCAACAGCCCGTGTCTTCCCAGTGCGCCTCTAGTAGGATCTGAAAAGCCAGGTGTCCACACCCTCGTCGACTCTCAGCTGAAGGTCACCTAATAAGATTATGCGTTTATATCCGATAGCTAGATCGTTCGCATTGGCGTCAATGTCATGTGGTTACGTCTAATAATCGAAGAGGAGCACTCTTCCACCGATTTGTTTGTTTTCCTTGAACTGCACTAATTCGATGCGACACTGAAACTATTCTCTCTGATTCATTTTATCAACCCTGGATCATTCTTAAGTATCTTTACGTTGTTATCTATTCCTAAGTAATGGCTCTATCAAATAATTAGTGACTTGCAGTGGGCGGATGGCATGGCTGGACAATGCCACAGAATTAATTACTCTGATTACATTTTAGCGCTGAAGACCTTCCTGGAAATTCAATAATTTTCTCTATTTTATTATTTTCTCGATGAAGAATCGTGGCTACTCACTGCTTCATTCATATAGACGGTCTTCTTTGTGTTACTGTATTTACAGCATAACCCATAAAGTAAAGGAGGCGACTAACAGACAAGGCATAGGCACCCTTCCTATTAGTCATTGTTCTAGTAAAATACTCGGTATGTGATCAAATGAACTTAGCTAAGCTGTGATAATTCAGAGTTTTTCAGTTTGGCAAAATATCAAGCAGGACGCATTGTGCCCAATTATTGTGTATATGACTTAAAGAGATTAGATTAGGTGGAAAATGATCAGAAACATTTGTTCAGAGGTTTAAAGTCAAATTGACTAATATTTTTGACCTACAGACCTGTAAAAACTGCCTCTAACTGGTGAGCCAGTCTATTAGGATTGTACGCCCGAGTTGTTATTTTCAGAAAATTAAATCAGTTTTTATTCGAAGGATCGTACGGCAGTTGAATATTCACGGTAAACTAATGCCATCGAATCTCGAAATAGGATTGGTTTCTAGCGCACGAAATTAAATCTGTGGGTAGAAATCTTAAAAGTGACTTAAAATATTGTTCACAGCTAACGATTGTTGGGTAGGGATTTATTGCGCTGGTTTGAAATCAGATTTACCAGTGCAAACCAGTCTTAGTTGAGTGCCATATGAAGTGGAATTCAAAGCATTTGTGTTGGAGTGGGTGTTTCTTTGTATCCCTGCTGAGTCATATCTACAATACAAGTCAAATGAAAATCATCGGCAAAAATAGAGAAATATTGTATTTTCAGATGATAGAGAAAAGAGGGTTAATCAAACAGCAGCAACAACCAAATGTCGTGTTATCCCAATGTGTAATAAAATGAAGAGGACCGAATGTGAATGGTTTGTTCACTCATTGACATCAAGTGACACCAATCACATTTATGATTCAAAACCTCTTTTTTTATCAGATACTCTCTTATATCCACACCATATATAGTCTATAAAGAGATGTACTAAATTCTTCTGCTTCACATCTACATTTGATCAAAGTCAACACCTTTATCTCTCTAACCATTTATCTCTCTCTCCCTCCCCCTCTCTCTCTCTATCCATCTATCTATCTACCACTTAGGCACATATAATGGTGTTGACTGGTATATATGTTAAACAGTGCCATCAAATTATCAATTCCCCAATAATATTTCATTTGAGTCAAAACAATGCAGTTAAAACGATAAAATCACGGATAATAATTAAAAATATCGATGCAATGATAATTTCATGTGAGTCCAAAACACTTTAAATTAACCGTATAAGATCTGTTTATCTCTATCATAATGAATTTGAATTATGTCCAAGAGAAGGGATGATGACGATGATGATGACTATAATGATGGCAATGGTCAGAGTGCTCCTCCTCCTCCCGTTTCTAGGTTTATTCATGTCTGGAAGTAATTGAAAGCCAATATACACAATCTGCAATTCCACCTGTCTGCACTCATCTATTTATTTACCGCTGGTCAAAGTATTGCAAACCCATTCATTGTCTACAAATACTTGTCATCATATTCTTGATTGAGTAATCCTACTAAATACAACGACGTATCGATGTCACATATTCTGCGCATTCAGTAAGGCTTTAAGAATCATATTCATCATTCCTCTGATATCTTTCCAAGGCGCGTGCTAAGTCAGATATTTATTTTGTCTTACAATAAACATTCTGTCTGGTATACTTTAGTATAACAGACACAAACCATAGACACACACACACACACACACACGATACATTTCTTGTTTTTCTTTCTACTTTCTGTTGATTTACATTTTTCTTCTTGATTTCTACCGGCTAAAGATTGGACATTACTGATCGAAACGTCAAGATTCATCGACACCACACATAGACGAATGAACCAGTCAATAAAGCATCTTTCATCTTAATCAATATTCAGCGTTTGGAATTTGTAATATATTTATGTTTTGTTATTATATTCCCACTATCAATTTTCTACAATGAAAATATCTAAATTATGATATACTTTGATATAAATATATCGTCTTCGATTTTTTTGCCCCAGAAACATTTGCCATTCTTTTGGAAGCTGACTGTTGTGCTCTGCGTAAGAATACAACGCATACATAATTCCAAGTAAACCTTAACAGATTATCACCGTCATCGAATATCAATGAACTGCAACAATATAAAAGCAGCTGTTTTGCAAAAAGATGTATGAACATGAAATACAAGTAAATGTTTTGTGTTCAAAATTGGTTCTTTCAGACACATTCTAAGGCATTCTTGGCATTCTTGGCATCTTGTTTGGAACAATCTTTGATTGATCCAAGAGATTACTCGCTGATATTGATACAGAGAGAGGGAAGAGTGCAGAGACGAGTCTAAAGTTGCATTTGGTCTAAGAAGAGATAACTGAAAACAAAAGTATAACACTTCATCCTCAGTGTCGTCACAATAAACAAACTTAGGACGTCAAACTTGCTTAAAACGCCCTCTCCATTTACAGTCAATATCATCATCAGACTTTTTTCACTTCCGAAGGAGGAAGCCCTCTCACGTCCCATCCCACATATGTCTATTCTTGGCAGTGCGCAATCATATTAGACCTATGTGGCTGCATCTTCGTCTTCAGTCGGCTTTGTGTCCACTCAGTGACTCTAATGACCCCCTGTTATCTTGGCGATGGGCTAGATGTCCTGCCCATCTGTGTTCTGCGTGCCGGATGGATTGAAACTCCTGTTTGATCCCTCATCCAGCTGTTGTGCTTTCTATCCCACCCCCCTCTCTCTCTGTGAGTGTAATGTCTAACATTATCCGTTCCATCTTTTCTCTCTCGGCTAAGGCAAGTATTTCTGCTTGTCTGTTGTCAATTATCCAAGTCTTGCTTGCAGCCGTACGTAGGATTAATTCATTGGACTCTTTCCTCATCAGTCCCAATGATAGAGTTATGTAGGATTTCAATAATCTATCTTTAATCTACTTATTATTTTCATATTAAAAAGATGATGAAATGCATTTATAAACGAGAAGATTTACGCTTTCTTGTTTCCATTTATTCTTTCAACCAAAGAACCAGAGAAATTCGTCTTTTATGCATTTCAACCAATTGGTAAGTGTGATCGCATTTTTTGAAAGACGATCATCTGTTAAATGCTTTTGGTAATACTTTCTTGAATTTGGGGTAAGTTTGGATGGAAAGAATTAGGTTTTTATCAATCGATTTGCGATATCTGTCCTCCATTTCCCCAAAGAATTTTAAGTCAAATTTTAAGTCGATAAATATTTCTTTGAAACAAAAGAAATTATGAAGTTAGATATGTGTTCCATAACTTTTATTCATCAAATATCCTTTAACGGTTTAATAAGAAAGGGAGTAAAATAATTATATAACGACTCGATACATCTGTACATCTTGTTCTCTATCTATAGCAAAGATTTTCATACAGTAGAATCTGCTAAAAAAGGAGAGAATATTGATGCAAGAATTTAGTAGCAAAGATTCACGAATCATGTGATTTGGACGAAACAATTTTCTCAGAAGTGTTTTTGTTTCCAAATATGAAATAGTAATAGTGTTGCTTCAATTAGAAGTGCACAATGCAATAATAAGAATCATATGAATGCATTATTAATTTTATAATATGACGATATATGTATATATTGAATACGTGAGATAATTCAGCATATCGTCTGCATGATCCATATCCATGGCCCTGCATCACATGACCCTGCATATTTGTTCTATTCTGATATAAGCGAACCGGATAAAAATAAATCTTCAAGTAATAATTTCCTTCCCTGATATTCAGCACTTAATTAAGTGCTGAATATTAATCAGATTGATCGAACATTATGCAGTAGAAATTCCAGATACAAATTCAGCTAACAACAACATGTCAAACTACAGACTTACTGATCCACTCTCGTAGAAATAATTTGCATCATATTAAATATTTAAAAATGTTAACAGGTTGCATTCATGTGTGAAATATTTGTACTGCTTGATTATGAATGCTGAATTGACTGAGAACATCATTTGACTGAATAATACTGTTCGGAATTAAACTTTGATAATAATGAGACCTGCTGGTTCAGATAGCCTGAAATGAAATTCCCGTTGAAGAATTCTACTCGGAGAATATCAAGATTATACATTTAGTAGGAGATTATCTTATATTTGCATAATTGGTTATCAATTAGATTAATGACTGAAGGATTTGAAGTGTAAAAGACGTGCTTATTGGCAGTTGGTTAAAGTAGCCGGCTAAAGAATCGATACCTTCTTCCGATAAATTACCACACTGACTGCATGTAGTGTACATGCAAGTTTACATACACGCACACACATGCACGCGCACGCACAAACACATACACAAACACACAGACATATACACAGATACACACGTAGAATATATGCATACGAACAAAACCGAACAGAAGTATTACATTATTAAGAAAATCAAAGGTCGTGAAGTTCACGTAATTCAAACAAACTTAATTTTGTGAAATATGAAAGAAACGCTTATCATTTGCATGGTTATTTCTGAATGAACCTTGGGGTCGAAATCAGACATACTTTCATCTAAGAAACACTTCGAAATGCAAACATTGTCATTTACGTGATAAAATAATAATATTGAAAAAGCGTATGCATAAATTCAATATTATTTGTAAAAACAAAGACATGATTTTGAAAAAGATGAACATATATTTTAGCAAAATCAGGAAAATGAATCCGATTTAGTAGAAATATGAAAGCAAACATTTGTTGTTGTTTGTATTGACTCCCAATTAAGACTATTATATATTTAGGAAGGTCAGATTCATCATACCGTGGGTGGACAGATTGGCTTCCAATTAAGACTATTAGCCTTTTAGGAAGGCCAGCTTATTCATACCCTTGGAGAACAGATTGGCTCCACATTAAGACTACTTAGACTTTTAGAAAGGTAAGAACCATCATATCGTGTGTGGACAGATTGGCTCCCAATTAAGACTATTAGACGTTTAGGAAGGCCGGAGTCATCATACCGTGGCTGCACAGATTGAATCCCAATTAAGTTTATAAGACTTTTAAGAAAGTCAGATTCATCCTACCGTGGGTGGACAGATTGGCTCAAAATAAGACTACTTAGATATTTCGGAAGGTGGGTGGACAGATTGGCTACCAATTAAGATTAATTAGACCTTTAGGAAGGTCGGATTCATCATACCATAGGTGGAGAGTTAGGCTCCCAATTAAGACTACTCAGACCTTTAGGAAGCTCAAATTGAACGTACCGTTGGTGGGCAGATTGGCTCCCAATTAAGACTATTAGAGTTTTAGGTAGGCCATATTCAATACCGTTGGGGGACAATTTGGCACCCAATTAAGACTATTAGACTTTTAGGAAGGTTAGAGTCATCATACCGTGGATGGACAGATTGATTCCCAATTAAGACTAATTAGACCTTTTAGCAAGATCAGATACATCATATAGTGGGTGGACGGATTGGCTCCCAATTAAGATTATTAGACTTTAGGAAGGCCAGATTCATCATACAGTAGGGGTGGGGTGGTGGGCAGATTGGCTCCTAATTAAGACTACTTTGACTTTTAGGAAAATCATTAGCACTACTTTTTGGAATGTCTGATTCATTATACGGTCGGTGGACAGATAGGCCCCCAATTAAGACTATTTAGACTTTTAGGAAGGTCAGATTCATCATAACATGGGTGGAGAGATTGGCACCCAATTCAGACTATTAGACTTTTAGGATGGCCAGATCCATCATACCGTAGGTGGACTGACTGGCTCCCAATTAAGACCAATTAGAACTTTAGGAAAGTCAAATTCATCATACAGTTGGTGGACAGATTGGTCCCCAATTATGACTATTTCGACTTCTGGGATAGCCAGATTCATCCACCGTGGATTGAAAGACATACCGTGTTTGGGCAGATTGGTTCCTAATTATGACCACTTTGACTTCTAGCATGGTCAGATTCATCCTACCTTGGTTCGACAGATTGGCTCCCAATATTATGTCTCTTAGGAAGGTTATAGAGATCATACTATGAGTGAACAGATTGGCTCAGTATTAGCACTACTTTGACTTTTAGGAAGATCAGACTCATCCTACCGTGGGTGGACAGATTTATTCCCAATTCAGAATAGTTTGACTAGTGGGATGGTTAGATTCATCCTAGCGTAGGTGGACAGATTTGCTCCCAATTAAAACTATTTAGACTTTTAGGAAGGTCAGATTCATCATACCGTTGGTGGGCAGATTGGCCCACAATTAAGACTACTTAGGTCTTAGGAACGTCATAGTCAGCATACCGTGGGTAGACAGAGTGGCCCCGAATTAGGACTACTTAAGCTTTTAGGAACATCAGATTCATGATATACAGTCGGTGGACAGATAGTCTCCCAATTAAGACTACTTAAACGTTTAGGAAGTTCCGAGTCATCATACCGTGGGTGGACAGATTGGCTCCGAATTATAACTATTTAGACTTATAGGAAGGTCAGATTCATCATACCGTGGGTGGATAAATTGGTTCCGGTAGAAGGAATCTGACCCTCCTAAAATGTTTAAATAGTCTTAATTTGCAATCAATCTGTCCACCCACAGTAGTATGGATCTGACCTTCCTAAAAGTGTAAGTATTCTTAATTGGGAGCCAATCTGACCACTCTCGGTATGATGACTTTCATCTTCCTAAAAGTCTAAGTAGTCTTAATTGGGAATCAATATGTCCACCCACGAAGAATACTTACACTTTTAGGAACGTCAGATCCATCCTACTGTGGGTGGACAGATTGATTCCAAATTAAGACTACTAAATCCTGAATGAGGATTCAGACTATTTAGACCTTTAGGAAGGTCATAATCATCCTACTGTTGGTGGAAAGATTGGCTCCGAATTAAGACTCTTAGACTTTTAGGAAGGTCAAAGTCATCATACCGTGGTTGGACAGTAAATACTATCATACCGTGAGTGGACAATAAATACTACTTAGATTTTAGGATGGTCAGAGTCATCATACCGTGGGTGGACAGATTGTCGCCGATTTAACACTACTTAGACTTTTATGAAGGTCGGAGTCATCATACAGTGCGTGGACATATTAGCTCCCAATTAAGACTACTTAGACTTTTAGGAAGGTCAGGTTCATCATACCATAGGGGCTCAGATTGGCTAACAATTAAGACGATTAAACCTTTAGGATGGCCAGATTCATCATACCATGGGTGTACTGATTGGCTCCTAATTAAAACTACTTTGACCTTTGGGTACGTCGGATTTATCCTACCGTGGACCTACAGATTGGCTCCCAATAAATACTACTTAGACATTTATGAAGGTGATAGTCATCATCACGTTAGTGGCTCTGAATTAGAACTACTTTGACTTTTAGGATGGTCAGATTCATCCTACCGTTGAGGCCCAATTATGATTACTTAGACTTTTAGTAAGGTCAGATTAATCCTGCCGTGGTTGGACAGATTGTCTTCGACTTTAGAACTACTTTGACACTTAGGAAGATCAGACTCATCCTACTATGGATGGACAGATTGGTTCCCATTTAAGACCACTTAGACTTTTAGGATGGTCAGATCCATCACACCTTGGGTGGACATATTGCCTCCCATTTGACAATTTACACTTTTAGGAAGGTCAGATACATCCTACAATGTGTGGACAGATTGGCTCTCAATTAAGAATACTTTCTCTTTTACGAAGGTCAGATTCATCCTGACGTGGGTGGATAGATTGACTCCTAATCCAGACCATTTAGACCTTAGGGAAGGTCATACTCCTACCGTGGCTCCGAATTAAGACTCTTAGATTCTAGGAAGGCCATACTCAGCATACCGTATGTGGACAGATTGGCACCAAATTAAGACTACTTAAACATTTTAGGAAGGTCATTGTCATCCTACCGTGGATGTACAGAATGGCTCCCAATTAAGAATATTAGTCTTTTAGGAAGCTTAGATTCCTCCTACCGTGGGTGGCTACCAATTAAGACTCTTAGACTTTTAGGAAGGTCAGACTCATCCTACCGTGTGTGG
>VCCN01004990.1:2832237-2843106 GCA_006491835.1 Architeuthis dux | reverse complement strand
TTACCAATTCAATATGTGCATGACTGAACTTATCGAAGAGGGAGTAATGTTTGATTGTCTGAAATCATGTTTTTTTCTCTGCACGCTATCTTTGAGCATTGTACTAAATTGCAAGTGTACACATTATACTGTGACCATAATAATTTCATTGTCAATAAATGAAAATTAAATGTTAAAAGTTATCTGATTTCTAGACTACTTTAATTCTAATTTTGTATCTTGTTTATCTTGGAATGATTTTAAAACATTTTTGAAATTAGTATAATATATATGGCATTGAAGCTTTTGTGATTAAAAATCCCCTTAATATTTAACGTATACAGCAGATTAAATTATTTGTTTTTCTTAAAAAGATGATAGCGCAAACTTTTGTATGTCGATGTAAATGGATATTATCATTATTATAATTTCAGTTTCGATATTTTCTGTCAAAGGTGTCATGTTAAGAATGCCATGTCTATGAAGACATTGAAGAAAACACACAGTTTACATCCCTGTATGTTTAATTAAATTACACATTATCAAACTAGAAAGCACTCATAGAGAGCATAATCGGCGTTGACAGAGGCAAATGTCTTCATAAACATCATTGAAATCACTTAGTGGATAGATCAGGGACGGGGTAGTTAACTATTTAAATTTCGATTGTTGCATATATTCTTTGATTCATTTATGAAGAAGCTGAAAGAGAAATCAATGTAACGAAAAGCCCTGGACATATAACTACGACGTAGCAAAGGTAATTGGGCATGGATCCGTTCCAATATTTAATCACTCATTCCTTTGCCTATTGTCTACCCTTCCAGAAAATCTGAATGGGATTCCCTGAGAACCTTTGGAGATATCTTGCAGACAGGAAATAATATGGCGATATGGTATGTTTAGGATATATAACTATGACACAGGGGAGGTAATTGTGCATGGATCCGCTTCACAACTTAATAAGTTCTTCCTTTGGCTACTGTCCACCCTTCCAGAAGATCTGAATGGGATTCCCTGAGAACCTTTGGAGATATCTTGCGGACAGGAAAAATGCGAACTAACAAACAAACCGACCAACCAACAAACAAACAAAATATACCTATACCTCTTTGCAACTTCGTTGACAGAGGTAAAAAAGTATTTATTCCAACCAACCTTACAATGAATGTTATCTTATTTTATCTAATCTTTAATTTATCTAACAGAAGTTGAATATTCAAAGATCTCACGCAATTCAATTCCAAGCACCCAGCGAACATTTTTATGAAATACTGAATTTTTATGAAGTCATATATTTTCAAATCATAGATTTCAAAGAACAGAAGATACTTAGGCAAAATCTGTAGAGAAACTGTGCAAGTGTTGCTATGAAGTTATTCTTTAAAGCTAATGTTTGTAATTAGCTTCAAGTATTTGGTACCTAGGGCGGATTATCAGGCATGAATTCTCTGTAATAGTATGAAAGCATAACTTGCATCCATGAAGTAACTTATGAGCCTGGGTGCTGCAGGGTCAAACTCCACCCATACTTCTATTCTGACTGAAGATGATTACTGAAGCTTTTGTATTGTATATATAATAAATAGAAAATTATAAAAATGTATTCTTTTGTATAAATATATTTATTAGAATGAAATAAGCCCTTGCGTATAAGATAAGTTCCGTAGATATGTAATTTGGCTAAGACATCAGGCTACCAATCACTCGGTCATGATTTCAAATCAAGATAGAGAATATTAATTTTATACATGTACTTATTAATTAGAATGAAATACGCCCCTGTGTAATTCTAACATAAATGTTCGTAGACATGTAAGACCTGTCAATTTAGGTATGTCACTAAGAGAGCCGCCTACCAATCAGTTGGTCGTGATTTAAAGAACAGTAGAAGAATGTTAATTTTTACTTCGCTAAATGTTATGCGGCTTGTTCGTGTTGTTCTTGTTACGGTAGAAAAAGAAAGTCTCCATCCAGATTTGAACTGGCGTTTGACAAACATTCGTTTTTATAGCTTAGGTAAATACATGATAATGAACCTGACAAATGTGATACTGCAGGTAGAAACTAGTCGAGTGTTCTCACATTATTTGGAGGGGGGGGGTGAATTCCTACATGTAAGTCAAGTATGTAAATGTTATGAATCTTGATTTACTTTATTTACTAACCGTTGCTTAATCTGGAACAAGGCCACAGGGTGTTTTCAGTACCTGGTGTTTCTAAGAAGCCACCCATGTCAGTACCGATCAGTCTCAATGCTTCTTAACTTCAGTGATCAGGTCAGAATCGATAGTGTCAGCGTGATTTAACCATAGAAAATGATTTCGATAGTTTTTATTTTAACAGTCATTTCTTCGAATCTAATCGTAGAATTGGACAAGCAGGTGTTTTCAATTCAGTGTTAAACACACTCAAGTTGTTGGTTGTGAGTTTGCGTATTATTCGCACACGCACGCGCGTACACACACACACACACACACACACACACAAATATATAATTTGTGATTATGAACATGATAATGAACCTGTCATTGCTTCTACTTTCCGAATAGAATTTGTTCATTAATTGCGACAGATTCCTTTCTTTACGATCTTCTCATAACCTTTTGTATTCTCTCGTATAGACAACTTCTGAACTCACTTGTTTTAAGTAAGTCAGGTCTACGAAGGTTTGTCAGCGCAAGATGAAATGAATTTGAATACTAACGGGGCAAAAGGGGGTGTCATAGTGCTAAAACCTTTTTCATGTCTATTATAGATTAAAAATCAACAATAAATAATGAGCAAAAGATTTGTGCCGATGCTTTGAATGTGAACTTTTGATAATAAACCGTCCTTTCCTGACAGATCTTCAGGTTAAGTCACGAGCTTTTTCAACTGGTAAATGCAGTTTTTCTTAGGGGCAATCGATATTTAGACTCTGACAAGGAACTACTTTTACAAGTTCTAAATTTAACGCAAAGAGGGAAAGCCTTCGGCTGTAGTTTAACATCTGAGAAAAGTAAATGTGTCAGTGACACAGCATCAAAACGTGAACCTAAGTCCTTACTCTTTAGAATCCTATATTTAAATCACAGAGTGCTACCCACAAATGTTCAGGAGTTGAATGAATACAGATGAGTCAACGTAGGTCACATATTTTCTGTTAGACAAGATTTCAAACATTTTCCTTAAACTTCAGTTCCGTTGACTTTGCTGTCAATTCTTTTGCTGTCTTTTTCAGCAAATTTGGTATCTTTTTCAGTAAATATAGCTGCAAATTATAAAATTTCTTTTAAAGACTTTTAAAATCTTTTTTTATGTTAGCAAGGACTCAGTAAGTGTGATTTCACTTGCAACTGTTTTCCACTTTAGATCTCTTATGATAACCAATCAGTTTTCTACTTTGTTGTATAGTCGTTACCCTTTGCAGTTATGGCAAATCACCTCTCCTGCCATTGCTTCTACTTTCCGAATAGAATTCTTTCATTAGTTGCCACTGATTCTTTTCTGTACTTACGATCTTTTCATAAGCTTTTATGTTTCTCGTAGGCAACTCCTGAGAGCGACCAGTGAAATGCTCAGCCAAAGAAAAAAGGTTTCACCCGGCGATTTGCGTCCAGGATCTGATTCAAATGAACCAAATAATCAACGAAAACAGCAAATATCAAAGCTACACAAAACGAAGACCCTTAATATGTATCTTTATAATCACTTATTAGTGTAGGGTTGATATATTTTCTCCTTTGTGCATGAGCACAGTTAAAAAAGATTACGATGGAAAAATAACAAATAGAAACAATATGAGACGTGAATGATTTCGTTAGGATATTACAGTGGATTCCGCTTAATAGGACCACATCGGGACCAACGATTGAACCGAACAAAGCAAATAGTTTGCTACGAAAATATATTTATAGAAAACTCTTTTTTGAAGCAGTAACTGTTGCAACGGCGGTAACTTAGTCAACCACAAGATAACACGTTATATCTTTGAGTTATTTAACATTTAACTTGAGTCACGAGCTAAAAATATTTGAAGGATAGTTGTTTTGAGAACTAAAAAATATATTTTTTATTAATTCTATCAGATTTTATTAAAAAATGTTAATTCGGTAGCTGGTTGGTAAAAAAAAAACAGCGCATTGGCCACAATAAATGAAGCAAATTAGCGATGATTACATACATTTGAATTGGTTCTCACAAAATTGGTCCTATTATGCGGTGTGTCCTAATAACCAATGGTCCTATTAAGCGGAATACACTGTATGTTCAATGCTCCACGTGCGGACATATTTAAAAAAAAGGCAAGCAAAGGAAAGAGTAGCCAATATTATCTGATATACGAATTGCTAAATAATTATCAAATATAATGTAAATAATTGCTAAATAATTATCCATTTCTTGGTGTCATTCATAAATTATTTTTATTGACAATGGACAGACGATCGTAATAGTTTTCGCAAAGTAGTTGACACAATGATATATAATCTGAAAGGCTTTTTGAATCGTATTCATTCGTACTTTATCACTGCATTTATAAAGAAATTTGAAATCACTTTTTATTCTCTTTGTTTAGATTCGACGGTGAGGATCGAAATTAGCAGGCTTGCAAACGTCCGTCCGTAAAAAAAAGAAATGAATACACGAGGAAGATTCCAGAAACAAAGCCACATAAGTTGCGATTTAAAGATTAAAGTAGTGGATTTTGTAGGTGACAGGCCGGTGATTTCATATCAGTTAGGCAACTGTTGAGGTTCATTAATTCAGCTTAATCCTGAAAAAGGGAAGCTCTGATATATTCTCGCTCACCCAGAAGGCGTAAATATCTACTAATAATATTTAAACAAAACTAAATGTGTTTGTCTCTCTACCTCAAATATAAGACACCCTTCGTATATCATCAAAATGACAACTTCCAGTCAGTGCGAGGGGCTGGTATGCAGAGAATCCGTCTCGAGGAGGGCCCCGAAACGATACACACTCTCCTGAAGCCTGCTGGTGTCCTGTATCTGGCAGCACTCATACAAGCGAGCTGTTTTCACATAAGTGATAATGTTTCAAAGGTTTTTAAAGACACTTTTCAACGTTTTTCAAGCTGTTCCTTGAGATGACACAGTAGTTCAGTGCAATAAGTTACATTAATATGTGGTCAGTCGTAAGATTTGGTCTCCGAGGAAAAACAATTTCTCAACAAATCACATTTTTCTTTCTATACTTGCTGAAAGGAATCAGTAACATTGATTTTATCAGATTGACTACCAAGGAAAGAACAGTGTATATAACAAGACGTATTATCAATAGTGATTATAAAATTTCGAATCGATTGATCTCTTTGATGATCGAACTAACACATTTCCGCTTCATCTGTTTCATTCTCTGATGCAAATTTCTTTTCAACATTTTTTCTTTAATTTTTAAAGTGATTTTGAAACCAACACCCGTTTACCTGAACGTTAGCCTTTATTTATATTCCTGCCTATTTTATGGGAATTTCCTTAATTTGAAAGATAAACAATTGTTTGAATTGTGTGACTGGATGGCCTAACGGTTAACAGCACAGAAAATGAAATCAGCGAACCGAGTTCAAATACTGGCTAAGGTAATTTGTGCTCATCTTTGCGCTAATTCCCTTGGGAAAAGCATAAATCCACTTCTTCCAATAGGTCAAGTCAGGGATTACTCTCTGCTGCTGGTATCGTATAACACAGTATATCCTTCCACGTGTTACTTAAGGAGGAAATAGGCATCGCCAAGTAACCCCATTACCTCGAGGAATGTCATGGAGGATTCAGCATACTACCCGCAATGATTTACTAAGTCATGGGACATGAACAGTTACCTGAATCAATTTGCATAGCCTTCTCGAAAACAGTCATGGGGAAGACAGTTAAAATTATTGTTTACATTAAAAGTTTAATAGATTTAAAGAACTACTCAAATAATGTCACTCTTCCAGAAGACTATATATCTATGCAATGTCAAGAAAACAAACCAAAAGAACCCCAGAGATTTTAGTGAATGGAGCACTCAACTGACAAAATGTTGAAGGAACATTGAATCTCGAATGTAAGGGGAGGAAACAGCGTTTGATCCAAAAATTCCGCATCAAACTTTGATTTGCTCAAACCGAAAGGACGAAGAACTGAAGGTTACTTTAATAAACAAAAATAATCACAAGCATAACAAAGCTACAGATAAGTGGTGGACTACAGCTCTGTAATCAAAGTTTAGGTTTCAATTCAATTTTCTCAGTTTTCTCACGATCAATGAATGAGAAATAAATTCATTTCCTACTGCCGTAAGAATTCGTAAGAATCTATTGCAAATTCTGAAGAATCAATTCTTCAGAATTTGCAATAAATTCTTCAAGCTTTAAATATAAAGTTACTATAATTATTTACTTCATGTATAACCTTTTCCCTCAGAATGCAATATTTATGGTCAAATTACAAAATACAGATCCACTGTAATCGAAGTTTGGAGAAATCCATTTAAACGTTTACTTTTGTTCTGTTGTTCTAAATCCGATGACTGATGATGGGATTGAACTCAGTAAGCATTATGAATCGATCATGAATACACGTCTTGTTCACTATCGATTATTCTTAGCAGATGCTTGGAGAGGATGGATATCTTTCGTTTACACAATGTTGGTAACAATAGTTTAATATTCTTTTTATTATCATGTGTAATTCTTTCACACCACAAAAGAAAGAAAAATTGAGATGTATTTATTTTCAACTTGAATATACAATAACCAATGTAATTAAAAATAAAAAAGACATACCTTATAGTATATGATAATTTATTGATATATGAAATATTTGTATGAAACATAAAACAATCGCTTCTAATCATAGTAAATAAAAAAGAAATTAAAAGTAAATAAGCGTAAAATCTTTTTTTAGGCGGATATATTAATAAAAATTTGTGTGAAGCTGGCGAGATATATTACAATTTTTCAACCACATATTTGACGCCAACCGTCATTTTTAATCGTGATTTATTAATACGTGTTCCTCATTGGTACAGAGATTGTCTGATTTGGTGCTTATAGAATCATCTGACAATGAAAGCTGTTTTTAAATATTATGAAACAGTTTTTCATATCAAAAGAGAAAAAGACCCTTATATTATGAAGAAGCATTTAAAATGTACGTTTGCAGCAATTCCAAATGATTCAATACAAAGTTTTCTTTGATTTACTATTATAATTATTCAACCACATTTAATATTCGGCTATGAGCATATTTTAAGATATGGCCTGCCTATCAAATGTGCCTGAGGTATCTTTCATTTTTCCCACAACGGTCATTATATGAAATCAGTTTCTGAAGACTAACTTCTTTTTAATCCAGATCGTGGAATGTCAAGTTCAAACTTCTTACCTAATCCAAGAAAGGAAAGCCACAGGCAATATTTTCTTCTATCCACTCAAACCAAGCCAACAGAAGAAATGTGTTAATCAATTTGTTGTGAACATTGTAAAACGGTTAAAATCCCTTAAAGTCTATTGTTCAGATTTATAAAAAGATTATAAAATCAAATTCATTACGATTTGAAACATTTTCACTCTATTCTTTCAATATTTATTAAGAATATTGTTTATTGTTTCTGTATTCATATTTCACTAGTTTACGATAAATGTAATTGAAAATGGGAATTTTGAATAGATTGGTATGTCAAATGCAAAAGGCAAAAGAAAGCTTTAGACAGTTGGTAAAAAATATGTTGTTTGTTGTAACAATCTTTTAATTAATTTCAGTTTTTCGTGTCTTCCAAATGACATACCGGTTCAAGCAAAGCGTTAACGAATTGATCAATTGTTACTTTCCCGCATATCATGCAACGAAATTGCCAACCGTTAGTGCTATTCACCAACACAGGAATGAAAATTATTTTTCAATGTTAAAAAGAATTTAATGACATAATAAAGGTCAAAATGCGAAGATATCTATCTTTAAAATCAATATTATCAAAAGAAAGGTGAATGTAACTGAATCATCAACACAATAAAAGCAAATGATGCTTATGAAAACAATATCATATTAAATATTTTGAGTAATTTATCTCATACACAACCGAGGAATCAATGGCTGTTTTTGATAGATTAATGTCTTTTATTGCAAGAAGTATAAAGGAAATCTTTTCAGATATGCTTAACTCATGTGGATTTTTGTATTTAGAATTGAATTCAAAATGTAAAATAGGCGTTGATCTTTCTTTGACCCCCAACATTCATATTGTGTGTGAATGATTGTTGATTCAGTTCTTAGGTTTTTTGACAAAGCAATTTTAAAATCATTAATCTCATTATGTATTTAATTTAATTTGAAAATATTTTATATACTTCGGAAAAGGTACATTTGGGAAGCTTTCAATTGGCGACCGTAAAATACTTTTGTAATCGATTGATCTATTACACTTCACGACATATATATAAATAGTATGTATATATGTATGTATATATGTATGTATATATGTATTTTCATCGACAAGTAAATAAAATATCCATTTCTTATAAATCAAAACTAAAGATAAATACATATTGTAATTTACTTTTTCAAATTAACAAATGACCCATTCCGTTTTGTCCAGATCTTTTTTGTTTGTCCAGGGCCATTATATGATTTGGGCATTGGTCAGTCAATATTAAAATCAACTGCTCTTAGTATAGAGGGTGGACGTATTGCAGACATTTTTGGTTGAATCGACAACCGAAACAGGGCAATAATAGGGATAAATAAAAAGTAGCCATATCATTATTCGTGGTGAAAAAGCTTTTTCTCTCAAGGACTCTTCCATCCAATCCTTTGATGCAGATGTAGGAACGTAGGTTACAGGAAATTGTTTCCCGTCAAGTATTAGCTTCAGGAAATTATTACCGAATTCTGAAATTCTAGGTAAAAATAAGCAACGTTGTTTTTATCCAGAAAATAATCTCATATTCTTTCCATGTCCGAGCGGTGAAAAGCACAAAAATAGAAGGAGCTTTCAGTTCTGAAATAATTATTATTTTATAAGTTCAAATGCATTATTGTTTTAAAATCTAATACTATACGAATTTTCATTATAAAATGCGTCCCATTAGGGTTTTTTGATATTCATTTAGATATAAAAAATTGAAAGATTTTGCCTTTCACAGATCATTTGAATCTATTGCTAAACGGTTGCTGGTCATAAATTACCATCTGATATCATCAAAGAATTTAAATATTAATAGTCGAGTATTGCAAACAGACTTATGTACCACAGAACCTCGTCAAGTACTTCGTCAAGTACCTCGTCAAGTACCTCATCCAGGGAGGATTGAAGAATCTCTAATTAATCTCTACTTGGACTACTTGAACATCATTACGTTTTTAAAATTTATTCTGAATTACACCTGCTCAATATTTTAAATTATATGCGCACCTCTTTCATTTGTATGTCCTTTCTAAGTGAAAAGAATAGAGTTCTCATTTAGTCGGCCTCATCGTTATAATTGGATACTTTTACAATACTCGGGAATCTTGCTTATTCCAAAGCCACGACATGGAAGTAGTAGATATTTTATTAGTATACGCAGTTTAGTATGCTAGTTAGTTGTACAATATTATTTAAAAAACACTCTTTAATTAAAGTTCTTTGTTAGCTCTTTTCATTGTCATAAGGAGGATACACGTAGACACAACACACCTAAAATTGAGAGTTTTTCTTCGCTTTAGAACATGTCTAGCGAAAAAAGATCAGGTAGTCTATCGCTTTTAAATTTCCGAAAAAAGACCCGGTAGTAATCGCTTTTAAATTTCCGTTTCGAAAAGTCAATAAATATGAAGAGAAATAAGACTGAATTTATGCCTTAATGTCCATCAGACTATGTTAAAATATGTAGGGAACTCACTTTTGTCTATAATCAGTTTTTAATTAATAAAAACGAGAGGACTTTATTCAGTAATTGTTGTTGTTGTTTCAACTGTTAATATTTGTAGAGTTAAAAACAGTGTTGCAATTAGTTGTTATCATTATTTGCAATCAGTATAATGTTATTGTAGTTACTTTTAAAACTATTTGCTAGCAGCGGTGATGATGACTATAGTAGTAGTAGTAGTAGTAATAATAATAATAATAATAACAACAACAACAACCTACCATAGTAAGATTTCGTTAGATAATCGCTTTCTTTCTCCTTTAACTTCAACTAATTGGAAAGTTAACAATTTGAATGTCTACTTTAAGATAGAAGGCCAACACGTTTACTTTTACATTGAATTTAAGTTGTCGAAATGATTTCCTAGAGTTGGTAACCACGGTATATCCTAGTATTTACTGAACTTTAGATTAGTACGACACAAAGACAAGTGAGCAGCGGGAATAGAAGGGAAGAAGGTTGTATTATATCAGTCTTCAAATTGGAAGGTCACCCTGCCTGCCTAGAAAAACAACATTCGAAATACTGGCCTTTACCTGGGCTCGAACACTGACCTCTGGAACTGGCGGGAAATACGCAACTATTTCAACCACGCCTCAGGCGACGTTATTTTTATGACGAGCATTTTTATTCTAATCTTTCGTTGTGGACAATTGCTGTTTAACACCCGATGAATCAATTTATATTTATTTCCTTGTTATTCTTGTTTGTTTTACTTAATATAACTTACATTACATATTCATATTTATATTCCTATTTATATTCATAGGTTCCCTATAAAAGGGTAACAAGAGTAACTTTCACTTACACTGTTCTGAAAATGAGTGAATAAAACCATGACATGTTAGCAAAATCGTCATTAAATTACATATGTATATATAAAGAGCAAATACTTTTATCATATCATAGTTATGTGCGTAAAATGTAAATAGAATGTTCGTAAAGTTAGCTTGTTTGTGTCTTGTAAGCTCAATTACAAATATACCATTCGTATATAT
>VCCN01004990.1:2795195-2808341 GCA_006491835.1 Architeuthis dux | reverse complement strand
CATGCCACAAGGATCCCCGAAGGGCCGTGGTTCGCTGAACCTTGAGTCCATGGTGCTCTCGACGAACAGGTACTACACTTTGATCACAGCCAACCAAGCCGGGAATGGCAGAAGCGGGGAACACCAAAAAAGCTACTAGCTAAGTATCAGGAAAGCGCAAACGCAGACCCTACACCCTAGCTAGCACATTCGATACACCCACAACAGGTGATCGCAGAGGTCAACAGCCCAACCTAAGTGCAATGGAAGGGCTTCGCTCTGGGAGATCAGACTGAACTCTGTTCTCCAATGTTTGGAGCGGTTTCGGTGTCCAGTCGCTTTATTCATTCAGCTTCCAGCTGTTGATGTTGAAGCTGTATATTACTACAGGTTTCGCTAGGGTGTTTATAGCTTCGAGACTATTGGCTGCATTAAGCTCACTTTTGAGTATCATACGCACCCTCCTGAAGTACTCTTCTCCTTCTCTGGATCTTCTCCTTCATGGTTGAGTGATGTATGCCATCTCCTTCGTTCACCCCTGGGTACTTGTATGTGTCATCCTGGTCTAGTCCCTTGATCGTGGTGTTGGTGTCATGGTCTATGTCCACAATTGTGGCGAGCTTTCCTCTCCTGAAAGTGGCTTTGGCACACTTTTCTATCCCGAACTCCATCTTGATGTCATCGCTGAAGTTTTTGACAAATGGTGAGTAGGCCTTTTAGTTAGTTGACGTCCTTGGTAAACATCAGGTCGTCTACGTAGAACAGGTGGTTCAGCTTGCCGTTCTGCGTTGCGTACCCATAGCTGCTGCCGTTTAGCAGGTTGCTTATAGGCGCTAGTGCTAGGCAGAAGAGTAGAGGTGATAACGAGCCCCCTTGGAAGATCCCACTTCTGATGTTGATCGGTATCGATGTTATTGACCCATCTGCATGATTGAGGTTTAAGGTAGTCATCCAGGTTTTCATGCTCTCCGTAATGAATCTGATAGTTGTGGGGCATACTCTGTAGATACCGAGGCTTTACTCTATCCAGAGGTGTCAAATGCTTTCCTATAGTCGATCCATGCTGTTGGTTCTTTTTCCTCGACTTGGCCTCTTGCAGAATCGCCTTGTTGATGAGTAGCCGGTCCTTGCACCCGTAGCTTACCTTCTTGCACCCCTTCTGTTCTGGTGGGATCAAGTTGTTTTCATCGAGGAAGCTGTAGATCCTCTCCGTGATGATGGAGGTGTACGTTGTTGGTAGGCAGGTGATGGACCTCTAGTTTTTCCGTCTTTGGGAGCAGGTACGTGACTCCCCATGTAAGCCATTTGGGACATTTCTCTGGATTCTCGATTATGTCATTGTAGGCACATGTGAGGTCTTCGTGGATGCTGGGTAGGCTCTTGATCCAGAAATTGGCGATTTGGTCAATCCCTGGTGCTTTCCAGTTTTTGACCTTGTTAATGGCAGCAGTGGTCTCTGTGATGTGGATATCCGACCATCTTTGCGTCTCTACCTGTTTGTAAAGGTCCTGTTGTTGTTGGATCCACGGAGCTCTTTCGTTTTGAGACTTGTTGCTTTCCCAGATTTCATTCCAGAACTCCTCAACCGCTTCCGTAGTAGGTGGTACGCAGACGTCTATTTTCTTTTTGTCCAGCTCTGGGTAGAATCTTTTGGTATCTTCTTTGAGGATTTTGTTTTGCCAAAAGAACTTGCTTCTTTTGGTGAATCTCCTTAGTCTTTGCGCCTTTGCTAGGATTTGTTGTTTTAGCGTCTCCTTAGCTATCGGCACATCTTCCTTCATTGTTAGCTGTCTTTCCAGTTGTTACCCTTTTCCTTTCTTTATGTTGGAATCTTTTTCTAACTCACTAACTCACTTAGGAGTGATAGTTGACCACGCAGTTGTTTGATTTCGTTCTTGATCTTTTCTTTCCATGCTGGTGGTTTTCTTTTTTTCTTTTTGTTGTTTTGGTCTTACTCCTGCTGCTTCTGCGATGGCAGACGCAGCAGCATATACGAGTTGGTTGATTTCGGTCAGGCACATTGACTTTCCCGCATCGTCTTTGATGTTTTCGACGGCTTCATTTGCAAGATTGATTGCTTCTTTGGTGATGCGGTCCATGTTGACCTTTGGAATTGGTGGTTGCTCTTCAAAGGGGGTTTCCTTTATGGTTTCCCATCGGTGTCGAATGCTTGTCATCTGTATTATTTTCTCGGTATGTTCTTCCTGACCTGACCCTGCTTGTTGGAGTATTACTGGGCGTCAGTGATGGTAGTTTCTGCTTGTTGTTCTTCCTTATTTGTTGGCACCTCGTTTGGTTCATTGGTAGGTCCATCTTTGTTAGTGTTGTTCTTCCTGTTGTTTTCTCGGATGTTCTGGAGTTTCAGGTCCGGTATCCTCTTATTTTTTATGATGTCGCGTCTAACATTGGGCAGTTTATTGGCATCTAGATTTAGTCTGTCCGTGGGGTGTGTTTCCAGCCAGATGTTGTAGGCGGCTTTAGATGTTAAAGTTCCTGTCGGGTTTAGTGAAGCAGTGTAGAAAGCTTCCATGACTCCTATATACTCTACCCTGGTCCATTTGTGTCTTGTTACTTTTAGAGGTGATTTCGGTTGTACAGAAGGCCATTGTGTCGAGTATACTCGGCGTGGTGTTCCTCTAGTGCTTGATGCGTAGTGTTTGTTCCAGTTGCAAACTTTTCGATCCCAGTCTGGTTCCTCACTAAGGATCACTGTCCTTGTTGACCCGCGTGACGACCGATGCGGTGTGAAGATCTTGAAATTCGTATTGGCATCTTCATGTATTTCGTATTTGCCCATACTGGGGGCTGGTTCATGGGCGTAATAGCACATCCATATCATGGTGTGTATTGTACGCCACACGCTTAGGAGGCCAAACCTCCTCCCTTTTTTTGTTCTTTTTTTCATATCTCTCCCTTAGTTTTCTAATCGGAGTTTTCTAATCGGAGTAGTAGTAGTATATACAATCTAATGACAATGTTTACTTTTTTCATTAATAAAATGAAACTCCTTTTCGCAGAGAAACCCAATTCTCTTGGAAAATGAGTAATATATGGTTGGCACTTCATAAATATAAATAATTCCCAGACACACACGTATATTGATTATTGCAGATATTGATCCTATTTAATAAAATGTTAACTTAAAATTCACAGAATAAAAACTGCATGCCACTATCATCCTAAGGGAACCATATTCTATTGTTAGGATTGCAAAACTAGTTTCAGTTGGACAACCGGTATTAAAACATCGAGTCTAATGCGGCATCACATATTAATGATCAGAGAATTGATATTTTAATTAAAAATACATAATGACAGTGGAAGAGAGAGAAAAAGATTTTGCAATGTTGAAGAAAATTTCACCCTATAATTGCTGTCAAATGATTGGATCATATTTGACAGTAGGGCGTATCTGAGAAGGAGTAGCAATCAATGATCTTTTTTCCCCCTCTCGTTAATCCGTCCATCGTTGTGTTTGATCACTCACCTGTTATATAGTACAATGTCTGGCAACCAAATTTTATCACAAGGGATGCGAACTTTCTCCAGGCCGTTGTAATCACGTGGGTTCCATTTGAGACGTTCATCTTCCCATTCCTGAAAAAGAATTACAATAATGAAAATATCAGATTCACTGAATTACTCTTTTATTTGCTAACTATCATTACATTCGTTTCAATTGGAAAATGTTTTCTTCGGCAACAGAGAAAAGCGCCATCATTATCCAAAGAATATAATAACACGTGTAATCATATCGGAAACGAAGAAAAACAATATCTTTGTTGAAATTAAACGTGGTTTCATTTTGAACATGTCGATTGGCTAACCCAGTGAATGTTTTTTAAATACTGATTATTTCAATTCATTTAATGAAAGGTTTTCCATTTCAATTATGGAATTGGTGGATTTTCCGACCGTGTCTTTATGCAGGAAAAATAGAACAATTGTGCCGAATTGCTTGAATCATTAAATTCGAGTTTTTAAATTTATGAAATGGAGTTGATTAAAGCAAAATGCATTTTTATAATAAATAGTTTATGGAGTTGATTAAAGCAAAATGCATTTTTATAATAAATGAGCCCAGAGTATTTATCATTTATTGGAAAATGTTTAACTAGTATTTGAAACACTTTCGGTAATTGTGAAAAAGTTATAATTATAACAATACATTTTTATCAACAAAATGTTTTTAACTTCAGTGGTATTCAACGGATATTTGTATTTTAGCCATACAAATAGTTGCTATCACATGATATGAAACAACATTACATTTATTTTCAATTAATATCAGTAGCAATAAGCTTTTCCGAATAGCCGAATTTAATTTTAATGATTTCTGTGAAACTATATGTGTAGCTGATGCGCATTGTCTAATGAATATCTTGGCTATTTTAGGGCTAATATATATTCTGCCCGACCCCCGTACCAGCTGCTGACAAAACTAACTGTGGATCGCCGACTTTATTGACTTTTTTGTTCATTGTCCTGTCAAACCTAATTAGGGCGACATTTCCTATGTTCACCTGTCTAAAGGCATTGTATGCAGCCACAGTTCAAATTGTATGTAGCCACGCTTGAAATTGTATGCAGCCACAGCACAACAAAACAACATGAATATAAAGTAAAATAAAGTAAATAAAAGCAGCAGACTACATTAATTAAGGATGTAAAACATTTGCCTAATTTGAATGTTAATGAAGCAGGTTTTTATACTAACGAGTACGATTTCTACAAATATCTTGATAAATGATTGAAAATCAATGCAAGCAATTAAACGACCTTTTAAATCATGGTAAATCCCGGATGGTGTCCGTTGAATCGAGAAAACCTCTTTTCAATCTTTGGTAGCATATAAAATCCAAGAGTTTCACAACCAGTAGATTTATTTATTTCCTTATATCATCATCTTCTGAACTTTTCTTTCTCATCCACCCAACTACTTCCAACTTCTCCGAATTTTCACAGGTAAAACTTCAACCTTGTATTTTAAAAGGTTTTGCCTCCCTATCCCTCGAAGGGACACAGGCCCCCATGCCCCATCGAAGGGACATAGGCCTCCCCGCTCCATCAAATGGACACAAGCCTCCCTGCCACAAGAAAGGAGACATAGCTGTCCTTGCTCCATCAAAGGAGCCTCCATTCAGCATCGAAGCGATATAGGCCACCTTGACTCATCGAAGGGACATAGACCTCCCCGCTCTATCGAAGCGACATAGGCCTCTCTGGCCCAAGAAAGGAGACATAGGCGTACCAGCCCCATCAAAGGTGCTTAGGCCTTCCTGACCTATCAAAGGGGCACAGGCCTTCCTGACCCATCGAAGGGACATAGGCCTTCCTGCGCCATAGAAAGGACATAGGCCTTCCAGCCCTATCGAAGTGACATAGGCCCCCTGCCGCATCAAAGGGACATATGTCTCCCTGCTCCATCGAAGGGACATAGTCCTCCTTGACCCAAGGAAGGAGACATATGCCTCCGTGACACAAGAAAGGAGACATAGGTGTCCCTGCCCCATCAAAGGGGCATATGCCTTCCTGACCCATCGAAGGGATATAGGCATCCATTCACCATCGAAGGAACATAGGCCTCCTTGACCCATCGACGGGGCACAGGCCTCCATGTACCATCGGAGGGTCATAGGCCCCCATGCACCATCGAAGGGACATAGGCCACAAGAAAGGAGACATAGGTGTCCTTGCTCCATCAAACGGGCCTTCATTCACCACCGAAGCGATAAAGGCCACCTTGACCCATCGAAGGGACATAGGCCTCCATGGCCCATTGAAGGGTCATAGGCCTCTATGCACCATCGAAGGGACATATGCCTCCCATTCCCAAGGAAGCAGGCATATGCCCCCCTGCCCCATCAAGGGGACATAGGCCTCCCTGACCCACGGAAGGAGACAGAGGCCTCCCTGCTCCATTGAAGGGACATAGGCCTCCCTGACCCACGGAAGGAGACAGAAGCCTCCCTGCTCCATCGAAGGGATATAGGTCTCCATTCACCATCAAAGGCACATAGGCCTCCCTGACCCATCGAAAGAACATAGACATCCCTGTCCCAAGGAAGCGGATATAGGCCTCCCTGCACCATCAAAGGGACACAGGCCTCCCTGATCCAAGGAAGGAGACATACGCCTCCCTGTCCCATCGAAAGGACATAGGCCTCCCAGACCCAAGGAAGGAGACATGAGTGCTGATGTGCATTACCCGTCACGCTACTTATTATTTAAATTTACAGTAAACAAATCTTTTACATGCTATTATGATATTCCATGCTATAATGGTCTGCTTCATACTAGCAAAAGAAACGGCATCGCCATTGTCAGTGGTTCTCTCTTATTTGTCAGTACGTCTTAGAAATCAATTCATTGAAAACCAAATCAATCAAAAGGAAATTAACATTGTTTTTGTGGGATCAAAACATATTTTGAATTACTTAAATAAAATCTTCAGTTTCAATCAATTCTCGATCCTTACAGACAATCATTTGAATAAGATAGTTAATTTCCCAATTTCTTGGTTGCTCGAAGAAAACGAGGAAGATTAATACAAAAATGGAAACATCGTACATTTCTAAACTGAAACACTTTGGCCATTTGTCTGTTGTCTTAACCCTAGTTGCATCAACATGTATCGACTTCATCCATAACGTTGACCAGGACTGCTACTGTAGTAAAGTGCCCTAACAACAAAGAAATGTCCACCCCGTCTCTCTTTACCACTACAAGAGGCCACTCCAGAAGGTTGCAGATCCAGGAGGCGGCAACAGAAATTAGAAGACATTTCTTCTCTTCTAGAGATGCATGGAATAGTCTATCAGAGAAAACCATAAATTCAAAAAAACAACCTGAAAAACGAACACCCAAACAAATTTGATTTTAAATTTACGTACTAATCTTTCTGTGTCAACAATCTAAATTACTAAATACTAAGTTAATTAGTCAAAAATAGTTAGGGCCTAGGCCATCAGACACAGAAAAGAAACCTCTCTTACCAGAAACATTCCCTGGTCAGATTATCTCTTACACTTCGCTTAATCATGCCGCTATTCTCATTATTCTATTCTGTTTGTGAAAACGTCCAAATGTTTGTGTCCAATCCTCACTTCAACAACCACCGAATTTGATGCCAAGTTTTCTTCAAAATCAGTTGATTTCCTTAAAAGGAAATTAAATAATAAAGTTTTAGGCAAATACGGATTTTATTGGCCTCATTAACCCAACAAAATCGTTTAGTTTCCGGTGGCGTTATATAATACAGGGTGCGTAGGGTATTTGAGGACATATCATTACCAAACTATTGCTTACTTCAAACTAATTTACATGCCTTTATTTTTTTCAGATACAAGGTGGTAAATTATAAGTTAACAGGAAATGAAAGTGCAAGTGCAAGGTACAGCGATTTAGAAATTGAAAACTTGTTGAATGTTGCCAGATCATTTGTTTGTAAAGTTCAGAAGGAGTTGGAAGCCTCCGGAGGGGATGTTTCACCTGTAGCTATCAGGACACCAGATTTTGTATAACAGGACCAGAACATTATCGATAATGAGCCCAGAAAGTCAACGAGGGCAATTTCCAGAGATCTACAATGTGTCAGAGGGCACTATCAGAACTGTGGTGCACGAGGACATCCGATATAAATCATATGCGATGAGGAGAGGACAGTTCATCTATGTGAAGACACAGGAAAACCAACTGATCCGCTCAAAGCGGTTACTCAACAAGGTCAAAATCCCTGAAGAAGCTGACATGCTCTGGTTTTTCTCTGATGAAAAATCTTCGACCAGGACCAAAAGCTGAACAGGAAAAATGACAGGTGGCTATGTGCAGACCCTTCTGAGGTCCTCAGTGTTATGCATACCAAGTCTCCAGCATCTATGATGCTTTTAGGGGTCTGCTGGCTTGAAACAGTTGTTAAGCCCTGAACTAGCCAATGGAAGGCCATACGTGTTCCAGCATGACTCTGCTCCTTCTCACAAAGCACAAGTGACCCAAGAATGGATGGCTAATAATTTTCATGATCATGTGGCCTCCCAACTCGTCAGATTTAAATCCCCTGGACTACTACGTGTAGTGCGTTGTTGAGAGAGACACCAATCAACATCCCCACAATACCAAAGATTCACTGAAGGCCGCCATTGTCAATACCATTTGATTCGGGAGATGCCAACGCTTCCGGTTCCGTATATAGAATAAACTCGTAAAATAGCTATATAACATGTGTACACATTTCATGAAAATATAATTGTTTTTGCTCAGATATGTTTGTTTTTCCAAACAATTTAATTTGTCCCCAAATATCCTACGCATCCTGTATTACCCGATTGGATGAGGCACTCTCTGCTGTTAACCAAACTAATAAAAGTTATTATCCTTTATGAAAAAAGTAGCACCAAGTAGAAACCAAGTAACAATTAAAATGACAACATTTTCTCACCGCCAAAACACACACACACACACAAACACACACACACACACACACACACACACACACACACACACACGCTCAATTCCGATCTTGATAACCAGTAAAATGGTGGAGAAAGCTGTTCTATCTATTAAAGAACCACTAAAAATAAACATCGGAATATGCAGTCATAGGCGTATGGGTACTCTTTGGTTAAGGCGGGGGGGGGGCAAAAGGCTTGATTTGCCCGAAATTTTACACGGTTCTACCCGTATTGTTTTTTTTTGGGGGGGGGGGCAATTACCCCCTGGCTCGTACACCTATGTATGCAGTGGTGAGTTTGACTTAAAATGTTGAAGGGAAAAAGGGAGGTCAAAATCTCAGACTCATGTTACCATTTAGATGGACAACTCAAGGCCTTATTCTTTGCAAGGAGTCTTGTGCTTTTAGAAACTGACACACTTCAATGACACATTCTAGTTTTAGAGTCGAACAATCAATGTCACGAAAACGATAAACAAGGAAATTGAAAAGACGATAATAACCCAGGCAGCAATTAGCCAAGTGTAATTTTCAATAAAAGAAATGAAAAAAGTAAATTGTAATTTTCAATTAATGAAACCTGAATAATAATAAATCCCCCTCCCCCCAACATAATTTGCCCGACAACAATTGATTAGCAAAAGGGAGAAAAGATGATTAGTGTAGAATTTGAACTGAAATTGTTCTCAGTCCCTTGTCAATTACTACTACTACTACTACTACTACTACTACTACTACTACTACTACTACTACTACTACTACTACTACTAGTAGTAGTAGTAGTAGAGGTAGTAGTAGTTGTTGTTGAAAGCGTGGTAGAAGGAATAGTAGTAGTAGTAGTAGTAGTAGTAGTAGTAGTAGTAGTAGTAGTAGTAGTAGTAGCAGTAGTTGTTCTTACAAACTAATATTTTAACGTCTATTTTTCTTAAACCTTCTTTCCCGGGTGTAAATTGATTTTTGATGGACGCAAAAATAGTTGGTTTATTTCCCCCAATAATTGTTTCTTATTCCAAAGACGGAGTTGGTGTTGTACTTAAGTCATGCCATTTGTTTCAGTTCCATTCATGACATTGGTTGCCAGTTTCATTCACACAAATCACTCTTTATATATAATGTTTGTTTGTTTTGCAACTTAGTTGGTTTGTTTATTTGTTTCATTCTCGCAGACTGGCTGCATTAAAAAGAAAACTTTCCACGCACACGAGGATTTCCTGAACGTCGACAGAACGTCAACAAATTTCTTCTTCTGCTTTCCTGCTGTTCTGTCTGGATTTTTCTTTTTTTCTATTCCACGAGAGCAAAACAGGAAGACTTGAATTCCATAAGATTTTCAATTTTGACCGAATAATGACTGCAGGAAATCTGAAACAGAATGACGACGCGGCCTTCCAGACGGAAAACAAACATTGAATTACTAACCGGCTGTTTGTTTCCACAAACTGGCAGAGAGAAAAAAACAAAGCAATAAAATTGCTCTACTCAAAACATCTGGGTAAATCTTTTAATTAATTAACAAATAAAGTAATGAAAATGAGGAAGTGATTATTTCAGGAGATTTTTCGAAAACAGATACGTGTAGCTGAGCAGATACGGGTAGATGAGCAAATGGGATTTGAATTTCGTTTCATATTTCAGAACTGACGAAATGATCATAATATAATTATGGATATCGTAAATTGATATGATAAAATACATAGTATCTATCCATCTCAATATTTTCTGTTATTCCATTATTTGCAATAGGAGTATCAATTGCAAAACCAATTTGTTTTTGCACTCTTAATAATTGGCCCAACGAAGCATTATCAGCGCAACTCAATTTTTCGCTTATTTGAAAGAAATCACAAAATAAGGATGACATTTGGATCATAGGCAGAAGGTTGGGAAGATTATTTTGCATAAAGTTATTATAGTAATTGATTTAATCAATATTTTCTCTTTATATTCATTTTCTTCGATCATGCGGACTTTATGTGAATTTTCCTTGAAATTGTGTTAAATGATTTGAAATTATTTTTCAGAATTTAATGCTACCGTTTAATTTTCTTCGGTCAACGAAACATTAAGCCTGTTATGGAAGATATCCAGAGTATATCCGGAATAGAGGTTATTGATTAAAATTTAGTAATGCTTATTTTTGAAGATAAATCCTAAATCTTAGAGAGCTCGAAAGAGAATCAATCTGAATCGAAATCCCACGCCATTAAATGGAAAACAAAACATGCAATAAACATAGATAATAATGGTTTGTTTTAACAGTGTGAACTGCCAATTCTATAATATGAATCGATTTGTTTTAGAATATATTTTAAGCATTTAAAAATAGTTTGTTCTTTGACTTCCATGAAGGAATGCTTTAAATTACAATTGCATTATGGGTTAATTTCAGTCTTTATTTTTTTTTTTAGAATAAGAGTGAAAGCATTACATTGCTGGAAGGAGAGGATATCAATGACGTCAGTGTGTTAACCCAGAAGCATTTACTTCGATTCTTATTTTCCTGATATTAGTGAATTATCATCTCATTCGAAATACTATTAGAATTAACCCCAGATCAGTTCCAGACAATCTGAAAGATGAATTTGTGGAATATATAAATGAGATATTTTGAACCTTCTTACCTAAAGAAATTCTGGTGTTCCATGGCGTCTGTGTTTAAAAAAGATGAGCCTTTGCTGTTCCCATCCACTTACGTTTTTTCAAGGTTTTTCAGACATGCGTATAACCAGAAACCGATTTCATCAAGACTGTCAATTGAGAATACTATGCGGATGTGTCTAGAATTGAGCTCCCTATCTCATTAAAAATGTAATATTAAATTAAATGAAATTACTAACAAATACTAAATGTCAATTGTCTGTTCTATGCCATCCATACATTTACACTATGTTCTTCACTAAGCTACTAGTAAATAATTGTCACTTCCCTTTTGCTTTAAAAAATAGTTATCATACATAGTATATATATATATATATATATGAACTGGTGAAACGTCAAAATTAACTAAAGAAATCTCATTTGTACACGACATGGTCTTCTGAATTGTCTTTTCACTTTAACATATGTTAGAGTGAAAAGACAATTCAGAAGTCTATGTCGTACACATGAGATTTATTTAGTTTATTTTGACGTTTCGCCAATTCATAACTCGCTTCTTCAGAAAAAGTGATGGAGTTACAAACAGTTGTCTGTGTTAGTAGTGTTCCGGATGTGGGTGGGTTTAGTGATTATTAATTAAACCAAGTGGATTTTAAGTGTTTTGAAAAACTAAGGAAGTGATTTACTTTTGATCATTGGCTGGCCCGTGTGTATTGATCTACAGGGAGTGTATCATGTACCATCTTGGTTTGTGTGTGAATTTGAGGAGTGGTGTGTGTGTATATTAGTTTGAGATAAACTGAAAATAGATGTTCAATAACAAACTAAAGAAATCTCATTTGTCCACGGCATGGTCGTCTGAATTGTCTTTTCACTCTAATACTGTCAGATGAATTATAATTCGCATCGATAGACTGGTCAAAAAGAGTGTTACGTCTCAAACATATTTATTATCATGAAGATAAGCCTTTATGCATTTCGCCGCGGCAAACGGCATCATCATCAGGAGTTTGAACACTGCAGAAAAATGCAACCATCCATAGTCGAATGAAGTGAGGAATAGTATTTGTTTTTTGAAACGGGGCAGGTGACCTAGTTTTTGGCTGAAGGTTCTGTGTATGGTTTTGAGCTGGTTATGTAGGGAACATAAATCACGCCCCCTACCCCCACCTTAATAGCTGATACATAGAACCACCTCATCTAAACACCCATACCTCTATGTGTACGTGTGTGTATATGTATGGGAGTAAATATGTATAAGTGAATAGATGTGTGTGTCTGTAAAGAGAACGAGAGAGAGAGGGGGGAGAGAGAGAGAGAGAGAGAGAGAGAGAGAGAGTTGAAATGCTGTATTAGAATGATGATATCTATTTATTAGATAAGTTACTTTTCTATTTTGTTCTGCACGGAACAATATTCTTGCATTCAATTGTGTTATATTTGGAATGAGGAATCCACACCAATGAAAAGAACCATATGTTCGGTTCAAACTTACAATCCGAGAAATGTCTGCTTAAAGATTCAACTAGTCAATTTCTATTTTCCTATGAAGGGAATATTTTTCAGAAAATGTTAAGTGAATGTCTGTTTTTGACAAATTGCATTTCGGCGAACTTTAAAGTTTTATCGAATTTGACTACAGATCTGACTAAGGAGAATTGTTGAAATGAAATCATACACTAAAATGAATCCATGTTTGATGTAGTTTTTACGATGTTTACGATTTCTTTTGATATTTATTAATCCAATCTTGACTATAATCCTATTTCGCTAGGATGAAAATAAATAACAAATGCAATATGAACTTGTCTTCAGCTTAAAGATGGAATGAAACACATTTGAAACTTATCGAAAGGTATCGCATATGCAATATGACTTATACATAACTTATAAGGTATCGCATATGCAATGTGACTTATATATAACTTATAAGGTATCGCATATGCAATAAGAAGTATTGTATTCGGTGTTTTGTTTTACTTTACATTTTTAGTAAGTTTTTGACTGTGATTCTCATTCACCGTGAGAGCATGCATCAACTATTTACCTTTGATTTCATATGCAAATATTTTTTAATAAAGGAATATATATATATATATATGAAATCAAATGATGGATAA
>VCCN01004990.1:2782389-2793154 GCA_006491835.1 Architeuthis dux | reverse complement strand
TTTTATATTAACATATAATGGCTTGTTGTTGGTCTTTGAGTATTTTTCATAAGTGTTATTTAGATCCAGGGTTACGTCTAAAAAATGAACAATTTTTAAGTTTGCCTTTATTTCTATTTTTAATCTTATTTGTTTTAGTTTTTTGGTGATTTCCTTTTTAATTTTATCTACTTTTTGCCCTGTCATATTCTTAACTACTAGTGAACCATCATCTGTGTATATACATATGTTATTAGTGTTTATGTCCTTACTGTTTGTTAGGATATATAATATGTATAGCCCCACTAGGTCTGAAATTTGCGCAATGCCATATGCACCCATTGCTACATCAAATTCCGGGCTGTCTCTTTTCACCCATTGTATGTTATTGTTGTAAAGTATTGTTCTTCTGCTGTGCATTATAGTTTCTATGTCGTATTTTGTAATTTTATTGCAGGTCTCTGCCATTATCAATGAGTTTCTAACAGTCTGTTTCGTGATCGATGGATAACACTCAATAATGTCAAATTGAATAAAGACGGCTCTGTCCTTACCTTCTATTCCTTTGAACCAATTTAGTGCATTCGTTGTGTTACTCCATTGGTTCAGTCCGTAGTACTGTTTTAGATTCATGTTTATATTTTCTAATATATCTTTGCTAATTCTACCCACTTCTGATTTGGTAGGGTTGAACAATCTGGTTATTGGTTTATTGGTATATCCCTCATTGTGGTCTTTCAGTAGAAGATATGCCTGTTTCTTATGTAGTTGGGCTACTCTTTCGCTAATATTTAATTCTTCCGTTATTTTCCTAGCTTCTCTGTTGATTATTCTTTCGTAGTCCATACTAGCAGGGATACCCGGCGTTTCCCGAGGAAAGCATAACTTGCCCAACAAAAAAAAAAATAGTATCTACACAGAGTTCTAAATCTTTACTTCAAATCTGCGTTATTTACTCACTGTCGTAGATTGATGGCCATTGATGGTGTGATTAAATAAATCAACAAACAATTAAGATGAAGGTAAATAGTAATTAAAGATAATGGTTTACAATACTTAATCACAAAAAAATAATAGAATAATTACTTTGTCATTATAAAAATGACCTGATTTAGCATTTAGAGTCATCTGCCCCTACGCTTCACCTCTCCACCACCATCCCTTCAATATGACCTAATGTAGGGAAAATGTTCTCATTGAGAAAAACGAAAACATCCACGGACTTAGACCGTGTTACTTTTACTGTAGTTATCAACTGTTTCATTGCCAAACAATCGAAAGATGACCAAAAACACCCAAACTAGTTTAAGAATAGATGTTATTGTAAGAAATAGGTGTGCCACTATTGACGAAAATCCTGGTATAAAGATTATTTGTTTCTGATATTTAGAAAATTGGCTAGAGAATAAACTCTGGTGACCTCGAATGGCCTTCAAGGTTAGCCTATGTGAGAAGTCGACTTTTAAAAATTATCCATGCCAAATATTAGGTCAATGGACCATGTAGTTTTAGCGTGAAAGAGGCACGGACAAACAAACAAAGAGCTCAAATATTAGTATAGACATATGAATTCAAGTGACAATGAGGAAAGTAAACATTAATTGTATTTAAATTAAGATTTATTCTACTAACATGTGGTAAGTTCAAATGCGACACTATTCGAAATATACGGTTACTTTTAAGTGATGATGTTTGACGTCATCATAACGCGTGAATGGTAAAGTCTAAGTATTTTGAAATTGTGAAGAAACCGTAATGTTTAATTTGATGTATATATTCGAAAAATTAAAATTAGGGGGCATAAACAAAGATTATAGAGGATTTTATAAACATTTGTTAAAGTATGGTGGACTTTTAAGGGTTATGCCTTTGTGTTTTAAAATGGTCAGTTATTCTGTGTGTGTGTGTGTGGTTATTTTTGAATTTGAATTAGGAGGTGTTTAGCATGCTTCAAATTGATTATGGTCATGTTTATTGATCGATAATCTATGTTGTTTTAGTATTAATTTGGGTAATTGAGAGGATATGTTGAAAAATCCTGGTCTTTGTTCTATTGTTCTACATTCTAAGATTAATGCAGATTCTATGCATTTTCTTTTTGTTTTATTTGGTCCTCTCTTAATTAATTTTGCTTTTCTCAGTTCGAAATTATGGCCAATTTTGTTGTGATGATTAACAAGGGCATTGAGGTTGTCATCTAACCTCAATGTCCTCCGATGTTCGTATAAACGCGTTATGATGACTTAACACATCATCACTTAAAAATAACCATATATTTCAAATATTGTTTCATTTAAACTTATCATTTTGATAAAGCTGAAAGGCGAAACATGTTAGTGTAATAAATCTTAATTTAAATACAATTGATGTTTACTTTCCTCATTCTGTCGGATATATCATATCCACAAACTGATCAGTTTCGAGTGAAAGAATCAGAATAAGAAAGCGTAACAGAAGAATTAGAGGATACTTTTTAGTAACACGTGTACAATGACACATCGTGACGCAAGCTACAAAGTAATAGTTTTATATACAATTTATTATTAAACTTAAATATTTATACATTCTTTAGTGTTTTTAATTATTGTTAATTTATTTAATACTGTTATTTGTATTTTCTTAGATAAGAGCAACATCTACGTATATATAATTCGGTGGTGTGTATTTGTTTGACTGGTTATCTGTCACGCTATAGAAACCATATTGATACAGCCCTTCCGAATTTGTCATGCATACCGAATGGGGCTATCCCCCCTCCCAAAAGGTGCGATGTCTGCATTCACGCCCACTCTGATAAAAATGATCTGATTTCCATCTATCTATCTATATTACACTAAAAGTCCGATTTTGTTTATCAGTTTATCTAAGTAGCCGAACCGGTGTATTTTAGCCAGAGGTACTGAATTAAAGTACTTCTAAAAAACTTTCAGCAGTAAGTTTGGTCATGTGCTCTTTCGATTTTTTCCTTTTTATTTCTGTCCATGTTAGAGTAAACCGTGAATATGCATTAGTAATACACAGGGGGAAAACCACCCTTTTTGGAAATCAAACATGGAATGTTATAAAAGGTTCAGATCGAGAAATACTATCTATGACCTTCAAGGATCACAACCTGGGTGAACCACCTGGTCAAATAGCTACTGGTAATCTACAGGGTAGGTCCAAACAATGCAACACCTAATGTGAAATAGTCCTTTTGGTGCCACTGCAAATTTAACTAATTTGACAAAAGTTAGAGTTGCTAAAATTATCCCAAGACACACATGACACATGTAATTTCCCTCCTGACAACTAGATGGAGTCAATTTTCATTTCAGTTCTCTTCTTACCATGTGCCTGTGTTGTATAGTGCCTCTTTTACACTTTCTGATGACAACGTTCTGCGGACATGAGATGTCTCGTCGTGGGGTTGCTCACTTGCGGGAAGAAATGCTGAACTTGAGAAAGAAGGAAGGAAATACCCGAAAGTTGTTTGTAAAAATATTTCTTAATATACATGTTGTCGGCCGGAGAATGGGAGAGTGATAAGGTGTGCCCGAGACCGTTCCCAACAGGGGAATTTGGTCGTATGCCTTCACGCCACTATCCAACACTGGTAACCATCATTGACACGAATGCACACATTACCAAGCCAGACATTCCCTAATGCACAGAATGTTGATTGTATCTGGATGATGGAAATGCAGTTGTGTTTCCATCTACACAGCCAACCTGGCCTGTGTCAATGGACAAGACAATCTCTGGATGTTTGTTTCAAATGCTGTCAGAAATGTTCCTGTGCAAAGAAGGCAGTTCTATGCTACATAGGGTGCCATTGCCAGGGACTGACAACCAAATGCAGTAGGATACATTGCAATGCAACACCTGAAAGCAGTGACAGCTGCAGTGACTCAGAAAATGACTAGAAAGCAAAAACTGAGTTTACTTCAGATAATAGCCACTACGATGGATACAAAGATTTGTTGGAATATTGGACATTCATATACAGTGTAGGTTACGTGTTTAGAATGGCAATACCATTTTTCTAGGGGAGGATTATCCTGTGTTTAACCTCTATTAGTTGTCATATTTGCTTATTGAAATCTGTAGTTAATAACCAACAAGATCAGTGTCAGACCGAGTATTAAAGTGAAATAAGTGTTTTGTTGCCAGGAATGTTGTTCCTTTAACTATCAAAATAGGCCATTTTAATAAGAAACAGAGACAATGATTTACATAAATAATAGACAGGGTTTTAATTTGGCAGGAACCATGCTGTGGCGGTGATTTAAGAGAGAGAGAGAGAGAGAGAGAGAGAGAGAGAGAGAGAGAGAGAGAGAGAGAGAGAGAGAGAGAGAAAGACATCAAATTCTCAATCTTACAGCTTCCACTACCTGTAGATTTCCAGTAGCTAGTTGACCAGGTTGTTCGCCCAGGTTAGGGTCCTAGAGGTTCCTAGATATCACTTCTGGGTCAAAATATTCCATGTTTGTAACCCCCCTTTGCCTCCTGGGTATAAGTTATAAAATGACTGATAACCATGTAGTAAAGATCTCATACACATCTCGTAAAAATCGTAAAAATATTCGCTCATTTTATGGCTTACATAGAAATATAATTCAATAATTTCAATTTTTGGCCAGTAATTATAAGTGTTCATCCAAATGGTTGTATTGATCTTTTGAAAGTTTTACCGATAAATATCTCGTATTCATTGATTAAAGTTTTATGAAAAACTTTCCAGGTCGATTATCATCGTAAAATACTTTTGTAAATGAAAACATAATTTTTGTTTACACATGTGTGTGAATCTGTTCTGCTGCAAATCAATGCATTAACGCCGGATGTCATGTACGAGTCTCCGCTTGACTTCATAATTTCTGTGGATTCAAAAAAACGACAAAGCGAAGCAGCAGAAAATGATAAAGAAGGAGAATGCTTCTTCTGGTTGCAGATGGGGAGCTTGGATCAACTCTCATAATATCTCGCGTGATTTCACACAACCAATATCCAAACGAACATATATATAGTTACACAGAGCACAAGCAGTCTTTTAACGAGATTCAAGGAGAAGGGCACAGAACTTTGCGTATTGCAGAATATGGATTAATAATAACATTGCGCCTGTTAATCAAATGCAATAATACATTTTCTTAGTTTGTTAGACATAATCGAATATTCAAATACACGCATGCGCATGTCTACGGTGAATTCTTCATGTGAATTGTCCAAGTAGGAAATATCCGCTGGTAAGCTTTGACTTTATAACCTAACCAATGCATTTAGCAGATTAGCTATAAAACTATTCTCTTAGTAAATGAGTAGGTTGACCATATTAAAGGAAGCTTTCTTATTTTTTTCTTTTTACTTTTTCTGGTATTTTTTTAATTATAAATATACAATTTATTTAATTCATCGAATGTATGCTGTTGGTTGCGGCAGTTTTAAAAATGATTATGAAATCCACCGATGTGCATTTCGTCCAATTGTCAGTTGCCTTGAGATAGTTTTGTCATTACTACAATGAAGAGAACAGAGAGAGAGAGAGAGAGAGAGAGAGAGAGAGAGAGAGAGAGAGAGAGAGAAAAAGAAAGAACGTAAGTTTCAATCTGAGAACAAAAGAACTAAAGTCGTCCTCAGAAAATTGTTCACTTTAGTTAGTTAGTGTGTGTGTGTGTGTGTGTGTGTGTATGCTGTATACAATCCATGCACATCTGCGTATATTCACATACATTTAAGCAAGTATCTATGAAAGTGAAAGTACATGTGTTTTAATCGTCTTCATTCGAAGATTCACATCATTCATGAATTTCAGGATTGATCTTCATTGACATACAACAAAATGGAATAAAATAGATACATAACTAAAACATATTGCTGTGGCGTCTTTGAATTGATATCTTTGGATAAGTAGGTTAAATTCATCAAAGAGTAATCGTAACCATATCATTTCCATTAATACATTATACATAATTCTTACCAAGAGAGAGATTTACAATATTTATATTTATGACCTATTTTTCATGACGTCGTAATAGACTGTCGTGATTTGATAAAAGAACTTATACTGATCACAACTTTTTGGTGTGTTGTATTTTTTTATCTGGACTCATTTTCTGATCACACTTTATTTAAGTTGGTCTTTTACCTGGCCTCCTATTCTGATGACACATTTAATTGAAAGTTGTGGTCAAAAGTGAGGGGAATGATTTTACTATAAAACTGTATTGAAAATCAGGAAAATATGGGTTGTCCTGAAGAAGATCTTTCTTAATACAATCAAAAACAATTAATGTAATATATATATTTGGATTTTACAAGTGTTAAAAGAATTTCCGGAAAGTTCTTTGACTTCATTCCACTTAAAATCCTACTATAATTCAACAAATGTCTGTCCGTCTGACTGTATGTGACAACATAACTCAGGAACTATGCAGAATATCCCCATGAAAATGTATTTGTGTACTATGGGAGCCCATGCATATTATTTAGCAAGTTAGTTTTTTTAAATTAAAAAAATAATAATTTGTGAGGGCTACATTCGCTCTCACACCGACAATAATAATATGATTTCTCTCTCTCTCGCTCTCTCTCTCTCTCACTCTCTCTCTCTTTCTCTCTCTCTCTCCCTCTCTCTCTCTCTCTCTATCTATCTATCTTTTGTGAAATCCCCCCTCCAGATATTTAAGTGAATGTTATCCATGAGTTCATGATGGTGATGGCATTTTCAAATAAGGTTTGATTCAATAACTACATGATCTCTTATTGGGGTAACAGGTCCCATTTAGGCTTTCCGCAGGAACTCGCTTAAAAACTCGCCTGTACGACGGCTGTTCGGCTACATTGTGTAATTCACAAGTCATCAGTGGTCACTTCCATCCCGGCAGAACTTTTCTTAACTTTAGGGATTAAATTAGAAACGAATATTTATAGAAAATAAATAAAGGGCGGCAAATGTTGAATTAGAAAAAGCAAATAGAAGAAGCTAAAAATGGAAGGAAAAACAACTCTATAGACATTTCAGGGGAGAAATAGAAGGATTTGCAGACAAAATGACTTTGGCATGCTTATACAAAGGACACTTGAAAAGGAAAATGGAATCACGAATAATAGTAGCCCAGAAGATGTGTGTCAAACTGTATTATAGCCAAATTAGACTACATTTAGCAGATTAGTTTTTACAACAGAGATGAAACTGTAAGTCATATAAGCAAATGTAGCAAAACAACTTAGAAGGAACTCAAAAATAGATACAACTGAGTGATTCACTAAGGATTGGTGTGAAAATCATACAACGACTACAACAATAAGAAAATAAAAATACTGTTTTTTCATAAGAAAAAAAGTTTAATTAAGTATAATTTAAGATTTATAACGCTTAAAATATATACAAATGTGTTCAAGAATAAACAGAATGATCAGACGAGTGCATACTATTTTGCATTTGTTTAATCAATGATGTAAAAAATGGAAGCGCCATTTTACACAGCATTCTCCATCTTTCCATTTAATTTTGAATTCGATCTGTGCAGAAAGACGGCAGATTCAAATTCAGAATTGTTTGTAATATTCACACATTAAGATATATACTACATTAGCTCGTGAGATTATGAAGTTGTTGCGGCTTCGGACGCGAAACATGCATTTTAAACAGTTTCACGGAAAATCAGAAGCAGCTTTGATTTTTTGTTCTGGGTTCAATATGGAAATATGTTGAATTGCCAGATTGTATTCCATCATTAAAAAGGAATTGTATTCTTATGTTGCCACTCTGGAAATAAAATGTAGTTCGTGTGCATCTTCTCCTGGCTATTGAATTTAGCTGTCAAGTGTCGTTCCTTTCTGATGTTATTTTTGAACATTACGTTTTCTCTGTCTATTACGAATCGGCCAATGAACTGCTTCCATTTATAACAAGTCAATATAAAATGCAGACGGTCACTCATTATTAGTGATTGACTTTCAATGCGGCACCCACACTTTGAATTTTTCCTGTGTCATATAGATCTAAATGGAATATATTATTTGACAATTTTAGTCTTTCCACAATATATTTAAAAAAAGGTCTGGCTTAGACTTGTCGATATTTGTTTGAATGTTCGAATCAAACCTAAACTCCAATAATTTTTTTTCCCTTTTCCATTTTTTCAGATCATTCAGATGGCATTCTCAACATTAATATTTTCCACGGTCGCAATTTATCTATCCCCATCCATAAATGCGCATCGAATGCATCATTCATGAATATTTATTTAAAAACACTCTAATATTTATGGATGTCGAAATAGATCATAAATCAAAATTCGCTGATACTAAATATACACTTCTGGCAACATCACAGGAATGCTGAAGCGATCTACATCGATTTATAGAATATACGCAGATTTATGGGGTGACTTGTTTGCACCGATACAGATTGTTTCCGATTCACTGATTAAAGATACGGAAAATTCTGTTCACTCTTAGGGAAAACAATCGCATTGGGGAGGTATTTGTGTCTTGAACTAAAGTAGAATCTTAAGGTCTGAGTTTCGTCCAGAAATCTGAAGTCTACTTTCGCGCTACTTTCGTGATTTGTATTTATTTATTGGCAAGAATCAATTTATAAATATTCATTCACAAGTATTGATCGCACAAAAGACTAATAATAATGGACAGTTGTTAATCAAGGAAAATTCCGCCAATTAAACATCTAACGTAATTAGAAATCTATTATGGCAAAATACTTTACAAATTAGCACTCAATTATTGTTGAAACCTGCTTCGTTGTCAAAAGTCAAATTTAATTAAGTTTCACTAAGCTGTTAAAAGCTATGTTTTTCGAGAGCGAATAGAAATATATGAGTGATTACAGAACTGTTATTATAGCTTTTCTCATTGAGCAGCCTCTAAGGTTTGATCAGTCGCAAAAGCCTTAATAGATTTATTATCGTCCACTCTAGAAATTCTAGCTATCATTTCTCGGTTCGTTTAGCAGTAGTTGAGCTAAACTGATATGCCTTCTTCCCCTACCCCTCTCTCTGTTCACTTGATGATATTTTCAAGATTAATTAATCTAGTGTTGGCTTTGTCATCGTGATTGATTTTCTAAGAAAGAAATCGTTTGAAATTATGAAAATTCAATGAACATTACTTATAACATTTTAGGTGTTATCGTTGAATATGGCGACCGGAGAATGTGAGCAGAAAATAACGTTGTTTTTTTTCTGGCAGTCATGAGCATCTAATAATAAGATATTAGAGCAACTGAATACAGACATTTGTTTGTTTTATATAACTATGTGGTAACAATATTCTCTAGTTCAACATCAGGATGTAAGAGTAGACTTCTTGGCTGCCTGTCTTTGTTATTGACTCTACATCATAGAAAATGAAAATATATAACAATGAAATTTATTTAAAAGATTTTTGGAGGAGCAGAAATGAAAAAGAGAAACATGTTCATAGTTTTTTAAAAAGTTTTCGGGTGATTTCTGAAGCGACATATCGTTTCTTCATCAAATGCCATTCAAATATTTAATTTTGCTAGTGTGGTACTCCCCATTTTTAAATTTGTAAAATGTGTCTATCTATCTTGAATTGTATAGGACATGATAGAACGGAGTTGAAGAGACATTTCTAATCCTGTAATAATTTCATTAGGGTTATTTGGTACGAATACGCCCTGGAAAGGTTAGTATATAAACCACACTAGAAGATAGGAAGAGAATGTTAAGGCAATATTGCGGAAATTTACTTTCATACAATTCCACGACAATGTTAAACCCCCCAAAGAGCATTACGGCCAAACTCAGTAATGATAAGTAATAACATATTTAGGTACTTATCCACAATTCTGTTACTAATAACTAAGCCGTTAGATTTTAAAACTAATTATCTAAACACGTGAGTTCTTTTCTCTCTATATGTTCGGCCATACCTATCTACGTGGTATTACCTCGAATTGTGGCTTTTCTGTGTCCTTCAAGTCTATGTAACAAAGTTTCTCCATCTGACACGCAAATTATTGGAATCTTTGCCGCCCAGATCCAGAACTATAGAAAAAAACCCATTACAAGCTGAATTATACACCTGACAAAAACCGGAGAATACACCGGTTGAAACGTAGCGATAAAAAGCATCCATGGTGAGAACATTTGTCTGAATAAATCGTGGAATAACGCATGCGAATTCTATGATTCTATGATTATGATATTTTGTTCAAATAGAAATAAAAAAACAATAAAATGTGCTTTATGATTTACAGTGAAGTTCCCAATCTATTCCGATCATCTTTCATCTGGATTTCGTGACAATTTACATTTCAGGGAATTTTCAGGGAATTGAATTGGCTCGGGGTCAAAACATCTCCCTTTTCACTATTCACTATCAATGGCTGCTGCCTTCATTTCAAAACGTCTCACTTTTCACTATTAACTATCAATGGCTGCTGCCTTCATTTCGAATTTCGTAACAAACACCAGCTTGTCGGATGACAGGTTTAATTTGAATTTTTTTGTTATCTGTCAAACTTTAGTTTCAGGCATGGCCCCTGAAAAGGCGGGGTGCTAATGGAAGAGTCGACAAATAACAAGAGATGCTTGCGTAGATATGTTTGTTTATTATTGCCGAAAAGAACAACAAAAGATAAACACAAACTCTGGCATATGATTATTGTCTTATATATGAGAAGACATGATGTTGGTTTTCATGTTTGATTCTTGATATTTTATCATCATCATTGCCTGCACAAAAAACATAACACAAGGAATAATAATAAAGTGGAATTCTATATCAGATTTTCTCGGACTATATATATATATATATA
>VCCN01004990.1:2755701-2768061 GCA_006491835.1 Architeuthis dux | reverse complement strand
TGTTGTGTGTTTTTTTAAAATTAAGTCCCTGATGGTTGCGGAAGTGGTTGTGGCTTTCTGTGTGTTGAGTTTATTCAGATTGATGGTGAGGTTGTCAGTGATTGTGTTTGTGGGTAGGGTGATGCGTCTCGTGGTTTTTTCGTCCCCTGTGAATTTTGTATGCCTTTTTTCTGGCGTTGTGTATGAAGAACCGAGGGTAGTGGAGCGAGGAGAATGACTGCATTATGTATTTTCCCTCCTCATCCAGGTATTCCGGGCTACATATCCTGAAGGCTCTGAGAAAGAAACCTATAATGATGCCTGATTTTATGTTGGGTGTGTGGTGCGAGTAGAAGTGTATGTGGTCGTTTTTGTTGGTAGCTTTGCGGAAGACGCTGAGCTTGATGTTATACTCAGTTCTATGTAGTAGGGTGTCAAGGAAAGGTAACGTGTTCTGTACTTCGTTTTTGTGTGTAAAGTTTATCGATGGTTCTGCTGCGTTGAGTTGAGTGATTAGGCTAGCTAGGTTGGTTTGGCAAGGGTATAGGATCAGCGCATCGTCGATATAGCGGAGATAGGTGGCCGTCTCGGGTAGGATGTTCTTGAAGGGGACTGATTCTAGAAATTCTAGGAATAGGCAAGCTAGTACTCCGCTGACGGGTGATCCCATGGATAGGCCAAATCTTTGTGTGTAATGTTTTTGATTAAAGGTGAAAAAATACTGGTTTGTTATGAGTGTACAGATTTTGATGATTTTGTTGGTAGGTAGAGATAATTTTGTTTTGGTTTTAATGAGGTGTTTTTTGAGTAGTTGTATCATTTTTCTACAGGGATGTTGGTGTAGAGTGATGTTACGTCTAGGCTGGCCATTAGTCTGTCTCTCATGTCTATGTTTTTTATTTTTTGTATGAGGTCTCCTGAGTCTTTAATGTGTGTGTGGCTGATGGTGCCTAGTAGTGGTGTGAGGATTTTGGCTATTGCTCTGGCTATGTTGTGGGGTGCACTACCTATTCCTGTATGGGGATGTCAGGTTTCTGGGTCTTGGGTAGACCGTAGAGTCTGGGTAAAGTGGGGTGGTATTCTATTAGTTTGGCCCATGTTTTGTCTTCATTTCTTAGTGTCTGTCTAAGTGATTTGTTGAATTTTGTGGTTTCTTTGTCAATGAGCGCTTTGTTGATCTCTTCGTATGTGTCGGTATCGTTCAGTAGGGATGTGATTTTGTGTGTGTAGGTGTGTGTCCATGATGACACACCCATCCAGAAATCCAGCCATAAATCAACTCTTTATCAACACAGCCACCTCCTAACACTCCAGGGCCACCCAACCCAAAACCCATACATTGACCCCTAAGAAGAGTCACTCCCTCCTTAATAGACCAGAGATTTCTGGCATATAACACACGAAACACAGTCTTATTTACCACACACCATATGAGTGACCACAGGACCACACAAAACACATCTAGGGTCACTCACTGCACGCCACATGGACCTAAAATGTGTGCTGTGGGTAAATTGAGACCTGCTGATTTTTGCTTTTCCTCTGGGATGCGTAGTTCTAAACTTTTAAGAGTACAAACATGCATACACACATATTTTACTACTTTATAATATAGACTAGCTGAGCTACCCGGCGTTGCCCGAGAAAAAGAACTCTAAAGAAAAGAAATCTAACAACACTGAAAAGCAAATGATATTTTATACAGATTTCATGAAATCAAATAAGGGTAGTGGTGGATGCCCCACCCCTTCACAGGTCGGGCCAGCACACTCTCCTGGAGAGACCAACGCAGGCCAGCGCGTAACCTCGGACAGGCCTGCGTATCTCCTAAAACCGTAATCATTATTTCTTTTGAAAAATGAGAATTCATGTACTCACTTTTGGCGTTAGTAGTTCGCACGTCAAAACGTACTATAGGAGTTGTGCCCGTGTTTTATTGTTGCGTTTTGGCTTGGAAAGTTTTTCTTTGCTCTAATAAAAACATGTTTTATTGTTAGGTTAGGGTTAGATTTCCTCAACAGAATACTGCCAAACTGGCATAAGCACTGAGAGAATCAGAATTTCACATACATAATTGAAGGTCTAATAGATTGAAAGCATATGCAATTAAAAGAAAACAATTAAAAGGAAAGAAAGTAACATTTCTCTATCCGCCGATTGTATTAACCTTGTTTCTGAACACTGGTGTATTGTTGCTATCACGGATTTCTTTAGCGATAATATTAGTTTTTTTTAATGTGAGGGAGAACGCGAATTTCTTTTGTTGTAAAATTCAATAAAGTAGTTGTGTGTGTGTGTTTGAACTCTTAAAAGTCGAGAACTACGCATCACAGAGGAAAAACAAAGACTTTTAAGAGTTCAAACACACACACACAGCTACTTTATTATATACTAGCTGGGATAGTTTTATGAGAAAATTTCCTATGACGAATGGAAAGTGAGGGTCCAGTTTAGCATGCTTGTTTTTCTTTTGTCTGTTAAGATTTATCTCTTTCAACTCAGAATCATGACTGTAATTATATAAAATATATCTCTATATATATTTGTGTGACATTTTTCGTCTGTATGTTGGAAATGTATTTTAAAGTATTGTTATTATTTTAGTGTTTAGTTTATATTAAAATTATAGTATACTTTTTTCTTATTAGGTTTAGTATATATTTAAAAGTAGATTAAGTGATTTTTGTACATCTTATTTGTATATCTTCCGTTGACCAAACTTAAACCAGTCCCATTCCAAAATAACCGGTTTAAAAAAACGAATGGATCTCTGGATGCATATTCAGAATTGTGTAGAATTTGTTATATATATATATATATATATATATATAGCGCCGAGGCAGTGTAATGTAAATAAATATAATTTAGTGCTGTTAAGAGATTAAGAAAGGACTATGAAAATGGACTTGCTATATGCAAATAGATACACATTTGGGTACACTCGAAATGCATTCAAGTGTGTATCTATTTTCTCTTTCTCTCTCTCTTTCTTTCTCTCACTCACACACACTTCTATTCCAAACCTCGATTACGTAAATTACATCACAACTCAGGCACCCAGGATGAATTCACAATGTAAATCGGACACGCCCTTAAAAACGCGGGATGATTTTAAAAAACTAACTGGATAGAAATCTGCTCTGGTTTCCGAGTTGGATACAAAGAAAACTTGAGGTTATGCGGTAGGCTGTCACATACGGAGGGACGGACCGACGGACCGACGGACCGACTTTTGGCGAATTATAATAAGATGATCAAGCTAATGTTAAACCATTGGATCTACAGGAAAACATGTAAAATGTTAAGTAAATATACCATGTCTTTTGAAAAACGCATTTTTATCTGAAATATAAAAATATATCACTTTCCGTTCGCATTGTTTTTGTCAGATGGAGTTAGAGTGAAATATATTCAAGAAAACGTGTGAAAGAGAAGGTAAAAACTTAAAGACATGAACGAGTTTTTCTTGCAAATGAAACATTGTAGCGATACATGAGGAATACAACGTTGAGTATTAGAATTTTGAACTGATGCATTTCAACTGACAATCTTTTATAACTCTAATCACACAAAAACATTTTAAATACCGTAGATGCCGGTATTTAGTATTTGGTTCTCTGTTGAATTTCCCCCCTTGCCAGTCTGTAAGATTTAGTAAGAACAGAGAGTTTGTCTTAATACTAAAAGTGGAATCCACATTTACATCTCAATTTATTTTACTTAGCCGAAAGAGAAAATCAAATGAAATTTAGAAAGTACAATCAGACTCACTTTGAAAATAATTGTTTCCCGCAAGCAGGTTGGTGGGGAAAATGATTTCAGCCACCATTTATCCAGTTTCTGACTGTTATTTTTACTAATTTACATTCGAACATCCCTCCGACTGATACCCACCCCCAGATGAGCCTATTTAGTAGTAGACAATAGGTGAGCTTATTTAGTAGTGGACAATAGGTATCAGATGAGCTTATTTAGTAGTGGACAATAGGTATCAAATGAGCTTATTTAGTAGTGGACAATAGGTATAAAATGAGCTTATTTAGTAGTGGACAATAGGTATGCGATGAGCTTATTTAGTAGTGGACAATAATTATAAGATGAGCTTATTTAGTAGTGGACAATAGGTGTAAAATGAGCTTATTTAGTAGTGGACAATAGGTATGAGATGAGCTTATTTAGTAGTGGACAAATGTGAGACATTGCAGTGGGCCTAACGCCCTAATAATTGTCCATATCATGTTTCGGTAGTCATAATACCAGCGCATTGGCCAGTGCATTGGCTGCAGTGTAATATGTGCACAGATTTAAAAAAAAATGAAATGCGCATATTTTACCACCTATTGTCCACTAGTAAGTAAGCTCATCTCATACCTATGGTCCACTACTAAATAAGCTTGCAATCCATTCATGTCATAGTCCGACATATACGGTATATATGTTTTGAGGGTAAATGCACATCGAAGTATATATATATTGTATTTTAATTATTCTGTTTAAAGATTTTATGCGAGATATGCCATATTGACTTTTGCTGGAATCGGTAATTTGGCTGTAGTGTTGAGCGAAGCTGAAAGCATTATCGATTTTAGCATTACAGAAATTAGTTTATTCGAACTTAATCTGTTCGTGTTTGCATGGGCTATTCACCAAAAATAAGATAATATTTTCTTGTAGGTGATATCCCACTTAAATATATTCAGACGTAAGAGAATATCTATGAATACTTATACGGCGATCCAGCCACAAAGTTAAGTTTACTTCTTAGCATACAGTTTGTCGACAAGTTGACATCTTTTGAATTGATCGTGCCAAACTAAGATATAGTAAAAATTATTGTTTTGTTACTTCTGGAGACTTTTGCAAAAGAGATGATCTGTATGTATTATAGCATTATGTCATTTTGGGACATACAACAGTGCCATAGCATACGTTAACTCAAAGTAGCTTACTTAGCAATTAGTTGAAAAATACCATGAAGTATAGAATAAAAGAAAAGTACAAAACGTTATGTTTTATTTGTTATGGGATAGATTTGTGTGAGAAAAATGGTATTTTAGAAGTATATCGTTGTCGAATAATGAAAAATGTTGCACACACCGCACGAAGATGCAAGATTGACAGAAAAGGGTATATACAAATGAGGACATTAACTTAATGAGACATGCTAGTAACATGCTAAAAAAAAGGTCAGTTACGTATGTTTGGCGAGATATAAATTGCTGTTCGTCTAATCATTCTGTAATTGATATGAATAAGCCTTTATGGATCAATGTATTTATTGGTGTTTGTTTTGATGAGTTAATTTCGTTGCAGATGTTTTACCAAACCACTCTGGAATTTCCAGTAGAGTTATTTCCCCTGCCAAATAGAGTATTGTGTTCTGACTCCTTCGAGAATATTGGACTCATATTATTCAATGTCTTTTTCTCCAGTAGTTATAAAAATGGATATGGCTTCAGTTTCAATCACATATGCAAAAGTTGGCATTATCGCCTGTCCAGTTCTTATCGATATTGTCCCTATAGAATGAAATATTGACAACAAAATGGAATGCTCTGCTGTAATTTCAGAGCGAAGATCCGATGCTGGGTTTCATAACACAAAAACAAATATCAAATATGAAAGATTTATTAGTATTGACATGGGTATTTAATCTTTCTAACTTTTTGACGTTATTATTTCTTCTATGTAGTTTCATCGGATTCTCTTTGAGGAGAGAAAATGAGAAATAGGAATGATTTTCTACAAAAACTCGGTCACAGAATAAAACTGCTGAGAATAGAATTCACAAACAATTTTGAGAGAATCCACGAGGGGGAATGACATGCATTATGACAAGGAATGGACAAAAATATCCACAATAAAAATGCGCACAAAAATACCTGAAGAAATTCTTGAGAGACCAAATATTCAGTTGAAATTTTCATTTAATTACTTTAACATGTTTTAGAAAACATAACACAAATACACATACACGTAAACACACCATATACACACACATACACATACACACACACACACACATACACATACACACACACACACATAAACACACACACGCGCGTGCGCGCGCACGCGCTACACACATATATTAGGTTTTTTCAATATGCAATTGTCGAGTTTGTTTTAAGTTGAGATATATTGAGAGCTTGAGGTTTTTATCTTTTTTGAAAAATGATAAAATAATTTTACATTTTACTTTTGTCAAACTCCAGGGCAAAGTCAGAGTTGATTTTTCTTTTCTATGTAACAAGAACGAGAACAATAACAGGGACAATCCTCACCAAAAATAGGGGAGTAAACCAATATTTAAAATCCCCACTCCCCTACCGTGATTTGAACTCATAACCTAGTGATTGCTATCCTGGTGTGTTACCACCTGCGCTAAACTGACAAGTCTTACATACCTCAAACAGTTATAGTAGAATTATGCAAGGACGTAGAAGTAGGAGCAGAGTTTGACTCTGATAACGATATTGAAATCTCTTGCGAAGCAATACTTTCCCTTGTACTAGACTGACCACAGGAATGAAAGCTCTTAGCATTTGAGTTTCAAAACTATTTGTAAACATGATATCGTCTGGATATAATAATTATATGCTCAATATTTACATTTGCTTTTCTGGAGTTTCTTATTACTGAGAGGAGTTTGTACTAATGAGTTAAACCAATCAGGCACTTGAAGTAAGGTTTGAAGCCTCTGGTCTATCAGTCATTTGCACTTATAGAGAGCAAAATTAATAAGAGCAAACGATTTGGCTAATGTTGATCGGTGGCTGGGCGCTGTATTTCAGCCGATCAATGAATTGTTATTTTGACACACCGCTCCGGTTGTAGGTTTTTGTGCTTCCGGTGGTCAGATTTGCATTTAAAGTAGGGTTATGACAAATGATAATTGTATTCGCAGAAGATGTCTTAGAAAAAAAGATTCAGGTTACTTTTAATGACTGCCAAACGATATCGAAACCCTATTGTACGCTGCACAGCATTCGTGATACATTACAGAAGTAACAAATCAATAAAACAAATAAATCAACGAACCATTTTATCTTGGATTGAAATCGCAAATGGGATAAACCAATGACGAAGCATATCATTGTTTCACTTCTGTAACGCATTGGTGTACTGGATTTAATAATCAGTGTTTGTACTTGGTTTACTATTATTCTCAATTAATTTCTCTTAAAGAGAATTGTTATATTTAACTAGTCATGATGATATTGAAGGCTATTTTAACAACGAGCAGCCATGAATAATTATATTTTTCTTTCAATATTTAATAGCTTTCAAAGAAAAGTTCATTTGTGCCGAAGACAAATGTATAGTATGGAATATTCATTCACACTACATTTACGAATAAAAGGTCGGGATGGCTTCAACTTGTATTGAATCATGCACGCCCCCTTCTTCCACTTCACCGTATTCGCACATAATACTACACATTATTGTTCCGATATGACACCATATATCAGATAGTTTCAATAAGCTTCGAGTGTTATTCCAGGCTCTAGACTTAATAGATATTTTCATTGCATCTAGATATGTTTTAACGTGATTATTGAAATTTGATGTCACAAATGAAAAGGTCTATTACACTATGCAACTTAAAAAACAAAAATTTTTCTATTCTTTGGTAATAAGTGTTATTTCCTGATTGATTATGTCTAAAAGTATAGAAAATGACTATATTCCCTTCAAACTTTGTAATTTACCTATTCTACCTTGGGAAGGTACTTGAAGGCTGCAAACCCCTTATCTAGTGTTGTGAAAAATTATTTCATAAGGCCTAATTTTATGTGTAGTGGTGGCATCAACACCAGTGGTTCCTACATGACGTTTTCCATCTTCACATAGAATTCGGGAAGCTATGGCCAGTCGCAGCTTTGGTAGTGCGCCAATGTGACCCTGCTGTCCCAAAGGCAAAGGTAGCAGGGAAATCTGGAAAGCCATAAAAAAATGCCACCAATCTGAAATCTCCGATGACCTCCCAGCCGTACTCATCATACTTCAAGGTGTTTAGCAAGGCCTTCACATTGTTGCATTGCAAGTGCAATGAGGTTCCCAGAACTTATCTTGATCACCGATAGGCAAGCCAAAATATGCCTTGTACTATCTGAGGTAAAGGTCAAATCCGGTGTCGTCGGACTACAGATACAGAAGATCCTGGAGTGCAAGGGATTTCCCAAGAAGCTCACTAGGAAGGAGAAAAGAACTTTGCCACGGTAGTTCTGGGCTTTCAGGGCAACCACAAGGCTAAAAACCCTGTGGAGCTGGTTGAAATTATGGTGAGGAACTACGGTACAATAGGCTACAGGTTGTTCCTCAAAGTCCATGTCCTTGACACTCATCTTGATAAATTCAAGGAGAACATTAGAGCGTATTCGGAGGAGCAATGCGAGCACTTTCACCAGGATATACTGAACTTTGAACGCCGTTACCAAGTAACGTATAACGAAAACATGATGGGAGATTATATTTTGTTCGTGAGAATACAGTATAATCATAAATCCCTAAAAACTACTCACTTGTAAGTCTTTTCTGATCACTTTTGGTTTCATACAAGTTAATTTAGATTCATATGTTGCTGATTTTTTAATGTGAATAAAGAAGAATATGCAAATTCACACGTACAATTGGAAATTGGTAAATTTCAAAATATCACTGTCTTGGTCACAAAAGCAAGTTTGAAGGGAATAAGTGACATTTTCTATACTTTTTACACATACGCAATTAGAAAACAACACTCACTACCCAGGAACAAAAATCGCGTTGCTCGGTGTTATCAACATCATTTAAAACCAACTCCAGCCCTTCCTACAAATCGCAACATGAAATGAAAACTCAAATGTAATGCACAGGGAAATATTTCGGCGCTAAAACATTAAACATAACTGGATATCCAGAAAAGATGGCTTTGCTTATTTGAAGGATATACATAAACTGGCCTCATGTTTTGCTTTTTATTTCTGGAAAAAGCAGTAAAATCTTCAAAGATCGATAGAGTATCTATGTTCATCTTAATAACTTCATCTCCACATATAACAACATTTAACCTAACAAAGAAAAGTTCTATCTAATTTTCTACAGATATTTGGTATTACCAGAAGCCATTATTATTTTCGTTTCAACCCTGTGACCGTAAAATAATTGAAAAATGTTTCGATCGAAATGTTAGAAACACAACGGATAGCAATTACAAATGCCTCACACTTCTTTCAGACTTATTCCGATTTTTGCTCGAATACTTTGTAGTATACCCTCAGAGTGTGGGTCACCTTTAAAATACATCTGGAAACATAAAAAGCTTTGTAGAAAATGATAGTCGTAACGGGGGAGAAAAACATAAATGCCAAATGCGCATTCCACTTCGAAAATGTTTATAGGTAAAAGCAGACCCTAAGAATACGTAATAGCTCTCACTCCAACATTGAAGAGTTACAAACGCCTTGTGAATCTAAGATGTATGTGATATAATAATGAAATATGCGTTTCTCCATGGGTTTCTGAGCTAGTCTTATAGACCATTGCTACTGGATAGTGAGTTCGATTCTCATTGGGTACCACAGACTTGTGGCCTAAGCTTAGATAATTCCTATAATAACAATAAGATGACAGTTCTGACATTTGCTGATGATACTTCTACTACTTCTGCTGTTACAAATACTACCACCACTACAACCACCACTACCAATACTACTACCAATACTACTAAAGCACTAAACAACCAGTCGATAACTTTTACTGATAGTAAGAGAACATGGAGAGTCTTGAGATGTTGGCAAAAACATCACTTTGGGATTTTAGAAGCAATGTAGTATATTGTGAAATCAATAAATGAGGAACATATATCACATTTCAAATGAGTCAAACTATCAACTTTAATTAACTGAGACCAGTTAAAACAATTGATTTTGAATCATTAATACTTCATTCTGATTGTTTCTTCTTTGCGAGAAGTTGTTTTTTTTATATTTCTGGCCACCGAGAATATTGGAAATCCATTAATGGCACAGTAACACTGTTTACTTACAAACACTGTCTACTTACAAACACTGCATGACTTCTCTTGGAAATTGATAATTCATAATGGAGTATACAAAGGATCACTTGATTTAGATTGAAACTATAACGCGTGTCTTGCATCTCCGTAGATTACAACAACATTTAACATTATCAGCAAATTGATGTGTAATTGAAAATACCACTATGAACAAGTATGTTGTGTGTTATCATCATCGTCTAACGTCTTTGTTTATCAATAATTCATCGCAATTTGTTCAATAAGCCTAATCTTTTGTGTAAAATGTGAATAACGAAACGAACTCCGTGCGAGGATCGAACCCGCGTCCACCTTGGAAGCTACCTTATACGCAGGTACTGCTCTAACCGACCGAGCTAACGAAGATCTCATGGTAGGCAGGAGTTTTTTAAACATACACTTTGTTGGCTTCTCCATTCTCACGTACGTATTTAGGCACGAATATAGTGTGGCTCTCGATGTCGACAGTATGAAATCAGATGATGGATAATTTTATATCCGACAGAATATGATAATTATAATGACATTTATTAGTTGAGAACCTATAAAAAAAGCTCCTGCCTATCATGAGATCTTCGTTAGTTCAGTCGGTTAGAGCAGTACCTGCGTATAAGGTAGTTTCCAAGGTGGACGCGGGTTCGATCCTCGCACGGAGTTCGTTTCGTTATTCACGAATTTAGGCTGGGTAAATATAGATTCTCAACTAATAAATGTCATTATAATTATCATATATATGTGTGTGTGTGTGTGTATTTTGTGTTTTTTAAAAAACACACAAGATGTTAAAAGTATATAGTGGATTCGCATGATGAATTGCATGTAGATCATTATTGTTTTTTATTCTTTCATTTATTATTTATTTATAACTGCAGTTTCAAACGGGTTTCATTGTCAACGCATATTTGGGAAGTAAGAGAATTCAAAATTCTAGCATCGTGGAATTCTGTTAAATAAACCTAATCGGGGCCTGTAGATAGTATATGTGTTCATTGATTGGCTGATTGAATGTATAATGCGAGTGTGTTTGATTATGGGGCGAGTAAGTGTAGGGTATGGGGGAGGTGTGATATATGTCTTTTATTAGTGAGGCTGGCTAGAATGTCTCGCCAGTGGTGCGATGTTTATCAGGGTGGCTGATTAACCCCGTTGTTCGGAGATTAATGTCATGAGTGATGTGATAATGTTATGTACTGTGCGAATAGAGAGAATGCGTGTGTGAGTTTGTGTATGTGTATGAGTGCGAGTGGGTGTGTGGAAGTGTGAGTATGTGTTTGTAATAGTTGATATGTTAATCATATATGGAGTGGTTCACAGTAGCTAAGATTCACTACGGTGTATGTATACCCCTCCAAAACAATGGAACATATATATACCCATAAATGATAGAATAGACATATACAAAATAAAAAAATAAACTTAAAAACAAAAATTCAAATGTAAAGGAATCGCCACAGAGTTATACAATCCTATTTGACGAATTGCAGCCGAATTATACAAAAAGCAACTATATATAGCGAAGTTCGTGTGTTTAGGTGAGACATAGGTATTATGCAGTTCAGTAAAGTACAGTCTACCACATTTTTTATCACGGTAATGGTATATCCATTGTATTCGTTATTATCGCAACCCATAATGCTTGAGTCTCTCATTGGGATGAGACATCATGTTTATATGTGGATGGGTTGTGTGTAGCCCTTGGCAATTTAGATGTTATCATTCGATTTGTAGAGATGAGTTCGTTTGTGTCTGTGAGTTATTAAATGTTGACAGGGTGGTTTAATTTGCTGTTTAGTCCTTTTGGTGTTAGGGTCTGTAAACGCTCGTCCACCGATCCTCGTGTATTTCTAACGTTGTGGTGTTTTTGGGGGGTATGCAGTTTTCCATGTTTTCAATTATGATGAATTTTGCATCCCTATTAAAATCGTGGCCTGCTAGTCTAAAGTGTGTTCAACGGGGAGTAGTTGATTATGAGTTCATTTTTTTATTCTGTGTCTGTAATTGTTAAGTCTAATGTTGAATTGTGATTCGGCCTTGCCTAAGTATTGAATATTGCAGAGGGTGCAGTTAAGGAGGTATACGATACTTTTTGCTTCTGCAGTTAGAATTATAGTAGATCTTATATGTCTTCATAGTCATGGCACTCGTAAATGTATCTTTGAGAAGAATGTAGTTACAACATAGACTGTTCTTTCTGTTGCATGGTTGACAAGACTTAACGGATTTAATAGTGGATATATTTTGAATGTCTGTGCTGTTGATTATTATGTTGCTACCTATCATGTCTTTGGTTCTTGGAACAACTGGCTGTTTTAGGATGTCCCAGCGGTGCATCATTATTCGAG
>VCCN01004990.1:2691341-2701928 GCA_006491835.1 Architeuthis dux | reverse complement strand
ATTTATTTTTTAAAAACATTATTTTCTGTTCGTGTGTATGGGGGTTAGTGGTGCGAAGCGGTGTGTGGTCCAACGAGTGCTAAATGGGTTCCGGTGGGGGAGATAATGGAATGGAATGTTTGTTGGATAGGATGTCAGTGCTGGGTAGGGGCGGGGTAGACAGGTTGTTGATGTGGTTGTACTATCTCGGGGTGGGGGGAAGATGGGGCGAGGGAGGAGGTTTTGTTGGGATGTGAAAGAGGGAATATTATTGTTGGATGAGTGTATAATTAGAATAAAGTAGAGAATGGATTTGGATATGTTCTATGAAGGATACGGAATATGGATTAATCGGAACCAGTGATCCGAACAAGTAGTCAGTCAGACATTTAAATTATCATCTGCGGTGGAAATATGAATGTTTGTAACTTCATATGCGTTTGTATGACTTCTTTGTATGGCTTGTTATGGCTTTTTATGCTTACATCGTGGAGTAGTAGAACAAACCCATGCACCTCCTCTATTGCTAACATGTAGGTGGGTGTGCATTTAATTTTTCTATATATATGTATATGATTGTGTGGGTGTTTAGTGAGATACTATGATATGCTATTTGCTATGTTGCTTCTGTGTATTTATGCATGATTGTATATCTTTTGTGTTCTCACACTTGTATGCCTATATTTTTCATTTGCGCACCTGTTTTGTATTCTAAACAAGAACGAGAGAAAGGAAAGAAAAAGATGGAAACTGCGAATTTCGATAAATTTATTCCGTTAATTCAGCTGTTATTTGTGTTCGATGAAAGGGTACGAAAGTATTGTTTTCAAGATTATTTCGTTTTTTTTCGATGCCGTCGCCTGAGTTGAATAATTTATTTCACTCAGAGGAATAATTTATACAGACTGTATCAAAAATCATCAACGACAAAGAAAAGAGATCTGTGTAAATCTTTTATATATTGTACAGTTTTTCTCACTTGGTGTTTCAATTTGATAAATTATATTTAATAAACCAACTTAATAACAATCAAGAATCTATTTTTTATTATATTCTTTATTAAATACTTCCTGAATTTGAACCATTCCGCTCTTTTTCAAGAAATTGTGATATCAAGAATTGTTCCGTTTCACAGTGGTCTTTCACGATTGTCTTCTACCAACGTTTAAAATTACCCCTTTAGATTTTAGTTCTAACAAGTTCTATATAAACAGCATTACGACATAAGTGAATACGTATAGAAAAGTTGATAGGAAATAGGTATAAGGAACAGCGAGCATTCATTGGCTTAATGGCTCAAAACTTTCGCTTAAGGAATTATAACTAGTAAGACAACATACTATAGAATTTCTTTTCAAGCCAATTAGATTTACTTAGATTAAATAAGCATTTGTGATATAATTTCAATTCATACATTTCATGCTTTGATTACGACTTGATATTTTATCTAAGAAGAAATTTCATGGTAACCACTCCATCATTCATTGTAGACTCAAACATGCAACCAAGAGAATATTTGCCAAAATATTAATAATACAATTTAAGTCCATAAAATCTTTTATTTATATGTGAATAAATCAAAATCTTAATCTGTTTCCATGAAAATTGAATAATATGTTGAGAAATCTAGAAAGCTCAAGGTGGTGTTAATATTAGAAATATAAATCATATTTATTCACAACTAAACAAAGAATGAAGTTTTCACAAATGGTTCTACGCCATTCGTCATTGTTTAGTTTTTATTAGTTTAAAAATGACGAATCACGAAGTTTATATTTTGTGTCCGAACAATACATGCAGATCGAAATGTATCAAGCATGAATTTTTTTTCAAGTGTATAATTAGAGAAGTAATAAAGTGATCAACAATATCAAAGACTTACTTGTTCGATCCAGACATTCGTTGTTAGCACTTGATTAACCTCATCCTGTAAAACAATAAAAAACGATAATCAGAATGAAATGGCTTGATAAAACTGAAAGAACTTCTGCAAGATTTAGCATAGTTTACTCTGCCAAATCCCTTCAGATTTATAAATTCTCATAGAATTACATGTTATTCACAGCCTGCAATATCAATTAACATTGAAAGATATCAACTGTGATACAAAGACCCGGCGAGAGCAGTTTAATAACCGCTAGGGAATTTTCTTTTCTTGGTGAGCTTTGATGAAATTTCTCTAAGGAAGATGCAAAAAGTAAACCCCGTTGAAAACAATCTACAGCGATGAAAACTGTTGCCATTCAATAATAAGAGTGTAAATTACAATATTATAATTGTGATATATGTATTCTAATCTGAAATATGACCGTAGACTAGTACGTAGTTTGTGTAAATGAGCACATTTTCTTTTGTTGTTCCTGATGAGCATCCAACATCAAAGATTGAGAATAATCTTTCCTTTTTCATATTATATAAAACTTAACTTGTCATACGTCTTATTTAATGCAATTATCTGATGAAAGATTATTATTTTAACTTTTAAATTACAAATGTATAGCAAATAAAAGATATATGAATACATGAAATTTAATACTACAAAAATATCACCAAGTAAAAGTCTGAACATAGTCTAAACAAAATGGAAATTATGATTTATTAAAATCTCTCAATTTATTTCATCTTTTGCAATTCTTGTATTACCTGATCTGCTGTTAGTAATTTTGATCAATCATCCTGAATATTGGCCATCAACGTTACGGTTCCGTTTCTCTTTCTTTAAATTTTCTTTTAGTATGTCTTTTGTTGGTAAATATTATTATACTCTTGAACAGAAGAAATCCGGTTATTATTTCCGAATTCTTATATTAAGAAAGAACATGCTTTTACTAGGAAGTTTTAAAGCAAACCATGGTTGCTTGGAAAGAGCTTTTCGATCAATTGGCTAAGTTTAATGGACAATTTTAAACCATTGGCTGATTAGAAATAAATAACAGAAAATCATCAGCTGATAATAAATAAATAATACAAAAAATAATGAGTTAGGCGCAGTGGTATTATTACTTTTATGTGTAAATAAGACGCATTTATGTATGAGGATATGAAATTGTATTCTTTCATTATTTGTTATAAGAGTCTTCGCTGTACGAAAAGCTCTTTCCAAGCAACCATGGTTTGCTTTAAAACTTCCTAGTAAAAGCATGTTCTTTCTTAATATAAAAATTCGAAAATACTAACCGGATTTCTAAACTCATTTTCAAGTTTATCACGCGGTTTGGAAAAGTGATAATGCGTCTATTTAAAGTATGTTGTGTCCTTATAACTATTTCTCTTGGGAAAGAATCGAACGCCAAATAACCGGACGACGAAAGGCAAAGGTATTTCTCTTTTTAGATTAGCGCTAATTATTCTGGAATTTCTCTGAGATTCTAAGTTGGTTCTCATTTCGCACAGAGAGTCATGGAAAGGGCGATGCTAGGGATAACTCTAAGAGATAGAAAAAGATCAACTTGGATCAGAGGGAGGACTAGGGTGAAGGATATTATACAAATAATTAAGCTACAGAAATGGAGATGGGCTGGACATTTAGCAAGAAGAAATGATAACATATGAAGTAAAAGAATGACCGATTGGTGCCCATGGGACAGTAAACGAAGTAGGAAAAGACCAGACACAAAACGAAGGCAAGATATGGAAAGGTTTGCCGGTAAGACATGGCAAAGGTTAGCGCAATCGCGGTCGTCATGAAAGGAGATGTGAAAGGCCTTTGTCCAGCAGTGGACTTATAGTGGCTGCTGCTGCTGCTGATGATGATTCTGAAGTTTTGCCCCAATGAACCAAGCTAAACTAGGTTCTTCTTTGTAAGTATTCCTAAAGCATCTAAAATAGATTGAAGCTCAAGTGATCAACCTGCATTGATCACTTGAAAACATACTTGAAAAGATAAAGTATATGAAAGTTATAATGCAGCTAAACTGATGATTTCTTTTAATATTCTTTTGTTCTCTTAATACTGTATCACTTTGTTCTCTTATTTCTTTTTAAAATATCATTTTAAAACTATTTTCAACCCAAAGTAGGAAAGTAGAGAAATCAGGTGATGAGAGTAAGAAGGCGGTAGAATCGGCGCCTGATGAATCGTGAGTGAAAAGCCAGAAAGACGGACTCGTCAGAAACCGGTTAACTCTAAAAATAGAGGCAATGCGGCGCGAGCACTTCTTGGCCGCCAAACTCCTCGTCTTAGTCTAACGCAGTCACGAGAAACGCTTTATAGATTGTTTTGAGGTTGTTGTTGTTGTTGTTTTTATTTTCTTGTTTTTTGTTACGTCGCACAAATAAATGATTGCTGAGGAGAGAGAACCGAAAACTAATGAGAAGAAATTTGGTCGCATAGACATTCTGGTGCCAGTAATAACATACCTATCGCTAGGGGGTGTGGGCCTTGGCCCCTCCTGGAAATCATTTGGTCCCCCGGTGAATGTGATGTGTATTCACTTCTACTCGCGGACACCCCGAACAATGGGTGACCCCCCCTACTCGCTGTACCCTGGCGACGGGCCTGGATAATAAACAGATATGTTAGTGTAGCTTGCATGAAGTAAGTCTCTTTTCATAATCTAATGAGATTCAGGCTTTATTCGGAAAATAAATGATTATTGAAATTTATCTTTGGAGTATTTCTATTTTCTTACAGGAATGGAAAAGTATCAGCCATTTATCAACAAACTAGTTTTTAGAAAATATGGAATTGAATTTAATGAATTATTAATTTTTCGTAATTGATTTGATAATTACAGGAAAACTTAAACGTTTCAAATACAAAAGAGCAGTATTGTAGGTTTCGAAAATTCGACGTAATTAGGACAAAAATATTTGGTTCATATGAGTATATGCAATCATTTTGCAATATTTTAACTTCAACCCATTGAAAAAATGTTCTTTTTAACGATCTTCTATTTAATAAGACGATCTTCTATTTATTAATGAACTTTTCTTGTTTTGTAATACTACACTCGCTTGATTTCTCTGGAATTCAAATCTTCTTAATTATTTCAAGGACAAATATTTAAAGGGTGCGACTCCCAAAGATTCCGTATCAAATTTTCTTTTCTTTAATGTATGCAGAATGATGAAGCATTTCAACACAATAGAATACATATCAGTTGAATTCCTTGAGGTTGTCTACAGAACAATTGCTGACCAGTTTCAGGACAAATGTTGTGTACTGTGCAAATCGAAAATACGCAAATACTATACGTAGTAATTTGAATGTAATAGATGCTGACTAAGAAATCCCTCAGTGGAAAACTGAACCAAAGAAAAAACATGCAGGGAGTAAAAGTTTGAAAAAAGTAATGATGAAGACCATATATTTTTTATATAAATATATGGTAAATTCGCGCTTCCCATTTTGTATTTTATGAAAGAAAATCCTTGTAAAAGTACACGATATCAGTTATTTTGTAAGCGAATAAATGATTATTTTGTTCATTATAAAATCCACATTCATCAAATTCAAAGTAGAGATAAAATATTTTAGTAACATTAATATAACATTAATTATATAAGCATTCGAGATTAATATTCTAATTTCAACGTGTCCTTATCTACAATTAATCATTTAACCCAGAAAATGGGTTATTATACTATAATGTTAGCCAGTTTTAAGAGTTGTGTGTGTGTGTGTGTGTATCTGTTCTAGAAATTAATTTGTTTTACCTCTTGAATTATTTGTACTGACAGTCAAATATAAGATACTAGAATTACTGTTTGAGCTACAGCCTTTTCATGTTGCTCATTATCTATCTATTTATCTATCTACAGATCTACATTTATAATTTCTGCATTTCCAACGATGTGTAAATGTCATAAAACCTTGAAGAATTGATTGTCTACAATTATTTGTCTCCTTGGCTTTCATTGCCGAAGACATCTGTAATTTCATCTGATATCTTTTTCTCCTCCGATCTGAAGAGTCAGTGCTGTATTATAATGGTGGCTGTTCTCGTCTGTAACAAATTAAGACAGCTTTCATATTCAAACCATTACTATCTTCTTAATAGAAGATGAAGCATTGTCTAAATTAATCGAACCGAAACAAACATGACTGCAACTCTACTAAAACACTTATACTGCTTTAGACCGTTAATACAAAGTAAAGTTTTGAAAGAGTGCAATTTAGTATAACCATTTGGCGGCGCGTGGGACCCGCAGACCCCGAAAACTGCGCGGGTGGCGTCGGAGTTCTGGGGGCGCAAACCGGACCTGCCGTTTAAACCTTTTACTTTGTGAAGGGTGAAAATTAACAATTGCAGGAGGCGCAATCGGACCTAGCGCCGCTACTAGAACGTTTTTCTAGCTAAAAATGCAGATCAAATTCCTATTCTTTATTGGTGCAAAAGCACATTTTCTTAGGTTTGCATGTATGACCTTATATTAATATGATATTATTTAAGTACATTTTCATCGACAGTGACTATTTTGATTCTTTGCAGAAGAAAATGTTTTTTTTACCGCTGTTAATGAAGTTGGAGAGGTATATGTATTTGGTGGCGTCTGACCGTCTGTCTGTCTGTCCACACGATATCTCAAGTACTGTATGGATTTCAATGAAACTTTATGGAATAGTGGGAAAATGGGTAAGAAAGAGGTGGTTATATTTTGGGGCGGATTCAGGCGAATCCATGCAAAATTACCTACCTTACGTCGTAGTTATATGTCCAGATCACATAATATTGCCAAAATGTCATGTCTTTCCACACTAAAACATTTTGTGGAAGGGTGGGCAATGGGCTACGAAAGAAATGATTACATTTTTGGCGGATCCATGCACAATTTCCCAATTATTATATTTCACATGCAGCGTCAAATGGATGATCCCGCATCCGACGAGACAAAAGCAAATTTCACTATGCAGAAAAACATACACAATTAGATTAAACTTCATCATCATCAGCAGCAGCAACAGCTGTCATGAGTACACTGATGGACAAAGGCCTTTCCCATCTCCTTCCATGACGAGCTAGATTGTGTTAACCTCTTCCATAGTATTGTTCCCAAATTATCACATCATTCACAAAAATGGAAGAGTAAATATTTGTGGAGGAAAATTGAAGAAAGTGGTGAAAAGACAAAATATTTCATAATTTTTCATTTCATTAAATCGAATAATTTAATTTTTAGAATGAAGGTGCCCGGATGTCCAATCGGGATCAAGAAAATTAGATAGAAAATGTTGCATGACAGAAGATATACATTACTTGTAAACAAAATAACTTTCTTCTTGTTTGGGTGAATGTGTTTACCAATTGAACATTGCCAGTCTCCATTGTCAGTCTCCATGATGAACGTATCGTTTTTTCAACTGCTAATCTCTTTTCTAGCTAAAGACAATAAAGAAAGGCAAAGCAATCCTGGTTCTGAGTAGCAACTTATCGAAAATAAAATTACTTAATGCTACCAGCCGCCTTCAAAGAGAGAATTATCTTATGTTCCATCTCTTATGTTAATTAACTCTTTCCTATATTACATCTTGTGCTTACAGCAAATAAGGGATGTTGTCATTTTCAAATCCTATGACTGTCCATTGCGCGCTACAAGAAGGACATTAGAGCTATTATGCTGGTGTTTGGTGTCATTATTATTTAATAATAAGCACAGCGTAAATGCTGCAATGAAATTAATACGGTAGATAAGAAAAAAGGAAGAAAAGAACCTTTTGTGCCGAGCACCGCGAGACTTTGCTGCAAACGTTGGGACTCGTCATTACACGCACAGGAGCAGGAAAAAGATTTTAAACTCGGGCAAAATAATAGTTTAATATTCTTCATACCTACATGGTAAATAAGGCTTGATAAAGAAAATAACTGCTATAATGAATTTAGCTGAATATTTCTGTTTCAACCATTGTACCGAATCGAGAGTGAATTTAACAAACAGCCATTTTATGCAGCAAAATATAAACACTGAATTATTATGGAAGATAGTTATACACGTTGTGTTGCTTTTCTAGGTATGAATGATTTTAATTTGACGGTTTAGACAGATATCAACTCTAAGTATATATTACTTGCTCTATGCAAACTATAGATGGCATATTCTGGTGCTAGTAAACAATTCACCAAGGAGAAATATATTAGATATGTTTATGCCACTGTGATATGACATATTTTACAAATATTAGAATGAATCTGTAGCAAAAAAGCCATAACTATTTATGGCAAAAGTTCATTGCCCAGTCCCCAGTGAGACTTGCACACCAACTAACAAACTAATGATCAAGTTAATTCAGTCAGCATCTTGGTATCGTTAGAAGGCATAGGGATTAATTGAAAGGAAAATGGCCAAAAGTACGAGCAGCAAATTATCCTTTCGGTTCCTCTTCGGCTCAGAGAATACCATCTTGGCAGTTTTAGCCGATCAATACGTTTTTACGTTTTGGTTTCTGAATGAAAGATGTTTGCTGGCAACGAATACAGTTGAACAATTTCAGACACGGGAATTCATTACATCAGATATGGGGGAAAAGCTGTGTTTAAATCAAAAGTAAAAGACTTGGCAGTTGCTCATTATTAGTTATTACCTTGCTAAGGATAGGGACTGTAAACACGTTTATCGGAAAGTTTGTTGTTCACAAGAGATAGCATACAAACAAATAGCGAAATGTTAGCAGAATGAGAGGGCGAATGAGTAGAGGAGACAGCTCGGTGTAAAAGAACAGAACATCTTCTTTTGCAGTTTGACAAATAATCCTAAATTATCAGGAACGCGGCTTTCTTCCTTAATGGTATAGAAGCCTTTTGGGAAATTGATGCTGCACTATATTAAAACAGTATAGGCTTTCTTTTTTTTACCGAACCATCGGGATTTTTATAGGATTGTACATTACAATTGACATCAGATTTTCAAATGCTTTTATGATTCCCTTTAAAACTCTTAGAAGATTTGTGCCAGGGTGGATGTTTCGTTTCCGTTTTTCATTTTAAAATTCCGATGACTAAAAATATTGTCTTCTATTTTCCCACCGTAATGAATACAGGGTACAGCACTTTCGTCTTTGCATAGCAAATATCAGTTTTTTCTAAATCACTTTGGTCTAAAAACACTGTTGTCCCTATCTCCAAAAGTTCCAATAAATTTCAATGGCATTTTTTCGAATGGTTGTCATAGGCTAAGGAAGAATTGATGAAATTTTGAGGTGGATCCAGGGATCTTTTTCGATTGAGATATTGTTTTATTCATTTTTTGGGCGGATTCTGGGATTCTTTCTTTCTCAATCGAAAATAAATCTTTGGATCAAGCCCCCAAAAACATCAATTCTTCCTCAGCAAATGGCCCACCAAACGACAAAATGTTATTGAAATTTATCGAGAACTTTTGGAGATATTGTGGGAACAAAAGTGACTTTAGACCAACGTGATTTAGACAAAACTGATATTTGCTAAAGTGATGTAGACGAAAGTACCGTAACCCATGAATACACTCTCTTTAATTCCAGTTTAACTCCAATTTCTTCAGGATGCGTCTATTTCTCTAATTCTGAGAAAATGAGAACAACCAGTTTATTTCAGTGGAGTTTTGTTTTCTTGTTACATGTCTGTTCCTTGCAGCATATCACGCTTTTTGCCGATCAAATATCTGCGTGGAATCGATAAGTCATAAGATTGCATACCATCATCGCACTTAATTTCCATTATCCAAAACCAAAAGAAACCGTCTTTTCTGTCGAGTATCCACAAATGAACACTTTATTTGAGCGAATATTTAATTGAAGATTACCAGTTCTAAATTTCTAGTTGGGGATTTTACATAGATGATATTCACCATTGTATTGTACCCTTGTGTGGATACAGGATAAGTAGTGTTAAAGAGTTAGAGGAGAGATACTACCGGCAGTGATCAGGTGCCTGTTACTGGTGTTTTAGGGTCCGAGAAAATGAAATGTTACTACTGAGTGCTGCTGGAATAGGCACATAGGTCTAATATGATTGTAACATTACAACATTTTTTTCGAATGAAGGATTTTAAACCAAAAATGCCATTTTCTGGGTCTGAAGAATTTTACAAAACTGATCAGCGGGGTCATTTCAGCACGAGCAATTTTAAGATAATATAATCTGCAATGCGAACATCAAAGCTCTTAGCATTCACTTCTTTTAATAGGACGAAATCGGCATTTCTTGTCTGAACTTTGTTAGACAGGGTGTATTAATCATTGTATATAATATGGTCGGACTATTCTCTTCGTCTATATGTTCATTTATTCACAACGTGTTAATGTATCTTTAACTACTTTTACTCTGCGTGATTCTAACTTCTAAATTCCGTTGTGGCTAAAATCGGCGCCCAAACCTTCACCTATGACCCCCAGCTGTCTGGGAAAGAAATATCCCTCTTCCGAACGTGCGAAGATTTCTAAAACTTTTGGTTCTTAATTTTGGTCTTAACTACGGCCGCACCTCACTGACCATTACGTAACATTTCGGTATGGCTGACCATGCACAGAGGGAGAGGGGTGGACACAGGCCCTCATAGAATGGAGTTCAAATTATAGACATGGAGAACAATTGGCGTATACGACGTCTGAAGGAAGAGGCACACATACTTTGTTCAGTCAAACCAATTAGTCGACCGAGCATCGATATAAATAGCATCTGGGAACCTCTTATC
>VCCN01004990.1:2618044-2631285 GCA_006491835.1 Architeuthis dux | reverse complement strand
TATAAGATGTTTCTAGCTGCCGGCATAAATAAACATCAATCATTATGATGGAATTCCTGATAAGAAAAAAGAAAACTTAGATAAATGGGCTAATTAAGATAATCACTAGTTAAATCTTTTGGCGAAAAATAATGGAATAAAAAAAAGACGGCTGCAAATGTATTGTAGTTTAGTGGCTACAGACGTTGAGGATTATTAGATAACTCCAGTTTATACAAGCATTAATCTCTGTTAGGTCATGAAAGTTAAGCAACATAGGAAGCGTTTTATATCAGATGGGTTGTCGTTCAGAAATACCGGATAAGAAACATATCATTAATAAAAACTCTCAATATTAAACTCTTCTCTTTTTAATGAATTATTCAAATTACTTTTCTCATCTTTGTTGTTCCGTTCACAACCTTTCGACCGGTGCATTCTCTGGACTTCTCTAGCTGTTTGCGGCAATCTTTTGAGCTTTTGAAGAGGAAACCTTTATTTCAATCACATGTTTTGCTAACTCTCGTCACTCTAATAGGACAGTTCACAGATCCAAGCAACAAACATTCACCAATTACAATTACAAGTGCTGCGTTAATATTCGAACTGTTTTAATTGAAGTAGCAAAAGTTGGAAAAATGCTGTGAGTGAATTAGAGATTTCCTTTCAATGTTATCCGACAATTATCAAATGCAGCAAGTACCTGATGAAGGCAGGAAAGCATGCCGACCGAATTACTGTGGTCGAAATGAAAATCTGATTACTAGTCCGAATAATTAATGAAATAACTCTGTGTACTTCTACTGCCAATCCCTTCTGTTTCTGGTTGTGCTCGTTGGTGACTAGCCGTTTACGATGTAAACATTTCACTCGCAAACTGAGTCATTACAAGTCGAGTTCATGTAGGGAATTGTATTGCTGTTTCAAGTTTGGAAACACTTTTCCCTGCATTTGAATAAAAAAGAAGTGAACTAAAATATGTATTTATCACAATTCTTTCAAGGAAATAAATAAATGACGAACTACTATAAAAAAACTGATTAAAAGAAGTCACCTGAGAAAACTGAAGTTTATCCGGAGTAAATAAGGTAATACTCTTGAATATTGATTAAGTCGAAGGAAAAGGAAAGAAACATAATACCTATATGCTAAAAACGATTTTCACACTACACGTAAGATACCTTTCCATTACAGACAACAGATTTCTACCCGGCAAATACAAAATACAGCCCATAATAAGGGTAGTTAGAACCATCATTAAATGTGAGATTCAAGGAATGACTAAAAAAACCCTCAAACATTCGAGAGAAAAGTTAAGAAAATGAAACGAAATTAAAAGCAAATAATATGAAGATTATTTTATCAACTATCACTGAACTGAGAGGCTTCCAATGAAACGGGGTGCGAGTTCAAATATCGTCGGAGGAACTTCTTTATTTTTGATCCATTTTGCTTCGTAGAATGTAAAAAAGATGAGAGAGTTGCGATAAAAAGCAACACAAATAAGATGAAAGAAAAACTAGTCAAAAATGAATTATAACTATACTTCATCTGGAAAATTCAGACAGCTTAAGGCTATTATAGCACAGAACAGCTCATTTCTTATTTTGATGGAATATGTCCAGTGGGAAGGCATTTATATTAGTGATATATAACTAATTCTATCAGTCAACTCATTGTACAATCATAATCGGTGATATTCGTTATCTAACTGATGTCCATACGGAAGAATCCTCACCTTATCTTCAAAATGTTATCAATTCAAAGAACTCACACCTACGCACAGGTGTCCAGACGAAGTTGTATAATATAATAATTTATGTTTGTACGATGAATTAATTGTTTTTTTCGGCCAGACTATGGTCCTGTTAAGCACTATTTATGCAGGAAAAACAACGATGTTTAAGATTTTACCACTAATTAATACAAAAAGCATTGAAACTGACAATTTATTCTTAAATCGCTGCCATGGTATTCACTTGAGAACTATTGCAGGACTTCCTTATTAGATTCGTATATACAGCAGATATGATGTGAATATATTGAACCCATAGGATTTTATGCAAGTAAGTTATTTTCCTTACTTTTATTAATTATTCATTATTTCATGCTCATAAAATATCTAAACTTGCAATTAATACTTAATGAATAATATGCACAATTGAAGAAGATGAGATGAATACATAAATGTAATATTATCTTCAGATTTTAAAACAAAATGGGAAAAATCTCTAGAAATTTACTAAAATCCCAATTTTGCATCTTTCATCTGATATTGGAATTAATGTTAGGTTATTTAATCAAATTCTCCAGAATTAGTTGTAGGATTGAGAAATGAAAACAAAAATGAAAAGTATTAAAGTAGTAAAATGAAAGAGAGGCCATCTTTCGAGGTATAGGAAATGTATTTTGCACCAAATGCATCATATATGGTGCAAAGGTATTAATGGATACGATAAATTAGACGATTATAATTATCGTATATTAAATTCTTCATCAAGGATAACAGATTTAGTACCAAATTTATTAAGGATTTATTTTCATATATGGTCACCGATTTTACACTGGAATTGATAAAGTATTATTGAACTAAAATCCAAAATGTATGATATCTTCAATGAATAGATTGTGTCCAAGATGTGTATAATCTGAAATGAATAAGAATGAAAGGATTTATTTTATCTAAAATAAGTTTAGAAAATTCCGTTTTAAAATAATTACAACAAAATAACAAACCGGTGACTTTTCAGTTGATGTTTGTGAATTGTTAATTTGAAAATGTTATCTGAGGTTGCATAGGGATCCCACCGAACAAAACATTGAGCAAGCAATAGAGGGACGATGGTTATGAAAATAATAATTTCTCATCTATTGAAGTTTGAATTCCGGGTGGCCTAACAGTTTTCACTTTTCAAACTCCGACCGTGGCAGTTTGCGTTCACTTCGCACTAATGCCCTTGAGAAAGGCATGGATCTACTCCTCCACCAATCTATGGATAAATATAAGGGCAGTTGGATCTCTTTAGCCCTGTAAGGCAGTTCATTTTGATTGGGCCTAGATGAATCGTTCGAGAAATCATTGCCTCATGTCGTGTCGTGCGACATGGGATGCAACTTTGCTTTGTTTGAATCTTCATGACTGGTTGGCGTAGATTCAACATAACAAATAGAAGAGAAGCTTTTGCCAAGTTAATTTCTTACTGTGTCAAACTTGAACAGAGAAACAAAACCTCATATGTAAATATACAGTGCTAAAACGTAGAATAATTATGTCACCCTGAATATAATATATTAGTAAGACCAGTAATGAAAATATTGAATTAAAAGAATAAATCAAAGAAAGCAATACTAAAAAATTGCAGAAATAAACCTTTACCTTTCGTCCTTCTCTCAGTTGTGTCTTTAAGAGACATTCTCAACAGAACGATAAAGAGAAGATCAATATGAAATGGGAGGACGATCGGAAAACCAGTTAAAACATACAAATTAAAAATAAGAGAAGTAGTGTCAAGTCTCCAGAGATAAAGCATCAACCGTTCTACGTTTCAAATGTCAAGCTGAAACGGAAACGAGATAGAATACTGATAAGTTCATTGCTGAATAATTATTTCTTGGAAAGATATGATGAAAGTCTAAGAAGATGGCTTTGAACGTTTGTTAGCAATCTAATGCTTTCTAGATTTGATGGGATATAAACTCAAGACATAATAACAATGTTTAATTTGAATACTGCGAGTTAATTAAGAGGTTATAGCTTAATTCAAGGTAGTTTCCGAACATGTTCTCGAGATAAGAGAACCTACAATGTTGTCCATAAATGAGTACACCCCTATCACTTTTTAATTATTTCTAGTGGGACATTACAAAATCAAAACGGATATTATCAGGTATTATTTATCACTAAACTCTACAGCATTGAAAAGATATGAATATGAAAAGCACTTTTGGGCGATAGTGTTTCAATGCTGTAGAGTTTGGTCATAAATAATTCCTTAGAGGAAAATTAGGGGTGTACTCATTTATGGGCGACACTGCATATTGAACATTAGGACGTTTTCAAAGTATTTATTTGACATTTCGAAAATAGACACAAATTGTGCAATGATGCATACTTTGTATTTGTTGATGTTGAAAGGATAAACAGTAAAAGAACGAATGATTAAAGGCATTCAGACAGGGGTAGATTCAAAGAGGATAGAGAAATAGAGGTGGAGTATATTAAGAAAGGAAGAAAAGATAATAAATAGGGAAGGAAGACTGAAATCAAGTAAGGGAAAGGTGTAGAATAATGCCGGTAGATTTCTTCTCGCTGATGAGGGACCATGAGACGTCTCGTTCCAGGGCTATACATATACGGGAGCGAAGATTCTGTAGGGGGGAATAAAACATTTTGTCCGTACCGGAGAAAGGACTCTCCCACGTGGGTGGATGTATAGACAACACTATTCATTATTTTCAATTGAAAATATGGGTTCGTTTTATTGTCGTTGATAGCTTCGATTCCAGTGCCGGTTGCGGATCCCTTGAGGTATTAAATTCTGTTTCTGTTAAAATTCTAAAAGAGTTGTTAAATTACCGAAGGACTGGAGGTTATGTAGCAGTCCAAAAATCAATGCGCCTGGTTTCCACCTCCTACTCCTTCCCTCCTTCCTTCACCCTGACGGGTGAAGAGGGAAGCTCATCGCTTGTTGACCTGTTGCTACCGTCTGTTGGACCCTGACTGCCTCTCAACTGCCGACCGATTTTAAATCCCGGCTCTGGTTGGTTGAACGCATTTTCTTTGTTCTGACTTTGTCGTTTGTTTGACATATTTTCTGGCCCCGGGAATATGATATGGCGTTTTGGTTACGTACCAATCTATTCTCTCCCCAAAATGTACAAGAGTTTGCTTCGGGTGTTGCAATTAAATTTACCTTACATTTAACATTCTTTGAGAAATTCTGGTTATAATACAAGACAATTAGCTAATCTTTTGCTCAAAACTAAAAAAAAACCTGAAACTTGAGGAGTATGTAGAGGTGTTCTATGTTATCTTCATCCAAAAAGTCCCAAAAATTCATGTAACGGGTTTTCGAGTTATTGTCCAATTGCGGCCATTGGCCAGATTCTTTTCATTTATTGATTTTAAAGTGTAATACAATCAGATTTGATAATTGAAATACAGATCATTTCTCATGTTATGATAGTTGCACAATCTATTTACATCACATTTTTCAGTACTAAATGCATCATTATGAAATGATGGGCCATTATAAGTACACAAATCGTTTACGAGCACTACGTATATTCCCATTCCTAAAACTAATTAATATTTCAAAATTTAAGCTAAATTAATTAACTGCAGAATTTTCTTGTCTTTCAAATGACATGGGAACAAGCCAGTGCCGAGTTATCTAATCAATCTATGTACTTCATTTGATACTGTAAGCATTTTGGCTAGTATAGTCAGGTTCACTGTGTTAAAAAATAGGGTTTCGTTCAAAATTTGTGTAGATTAGAAAAACTATGCATTTCTGGACTCTCCAGACCATGGAGAATTTGAAAATTAATGGTAGCATTTGCACAGACACCTGCCTGGCCGTCAGTTTAGATTTTCAAAATAACCGCCGTAAAATAACATATAATTTGCACTATTAGTCAGGTTCACTATGTATTTTCGTTCAAAGTTTTTGTAGATTAGCAAAACTATGCATTTCTGGAAGCCTCAGAGAACAGGGAATCAAAATTGGCACTTGTGTAGACACATGCATGGCCGTAATTTTGGGTTTTCAAAATGGCCGCCTTAAAATACATAATTTGCGCTACCTCGGTTTCTAGTCAACCTAGAAACATAATTAAATAGGCTAATCCTATGTTTTCTGGGTCAAGAAACCACTCCTAACACTAATCACTTTTGGGTCATTCCATGTCAAATCATCAAGGCTGTTTAACCACCCGTCTTGGATTTGACTGAAACTTTGTTCCGAGGTAAGTATTTAAGCCCCCACCCCCAACGAAAATGTATGAACTTATTACATGAACATTTTGATATTTTCTGAAACTCGATGCTTCTAGCAAACAAATTACGAAGTTTGGAAATAGTACAAGTAGTAGATCCTGGTATAATAACATTTAAATTTTCGCCATTTCCCGCTCGGAACAGCCAAACATTTAACTTAACTCATTCATTTAACTATGATTTTTTCTGGTACATAAGATTGCATTAATTAACACTAGTGTACATGCATTTAATGCAAATTGAAGACTTTCATAGGAAAAACACACATTGTCATGCTTAGCGTAGCGGGGAGGCACAGAAGCACACACCAAGGCTGACAAGACAATAGCTGAAGGATAAGATTCTTCAATATCAAATGTGAAGTCCATGAGGCAGAGAGACAGACAAAAGCCATTCAGTTCTCTACTTCCCTGAAGCATGTGATGAAGATATTGTCCACATGTCTATGATACAAGACCATGCGAATGAAATGGACAATACAAATATGCTATATAAGACTAAGCTAATACGCAGAAGTATTCCAAACTTCACTGACGAGAAGGAACAGTCAGACACGGTTACCGTATTGAGCACGGTAGGAGACGTTCCACCAGATCTGTACAGCCTCATACGTTCGATTTTGGTAGCGAAGAGGAGTTGCAAACAGATATGAGACGGGGGACAAGTGAACCAATCAGCACTGACATTAAGCCAGAACATCATGTAAGCTTTCAAAACCAAAAGGTAGGTACAACACCGACCCAACCATTCTGGATACAACATGCCCGAGAAAAGGTTCTGGGTTTGGCACTTACCGTTTATCACGACACCAGGAACAGGAAACTAATAGACCTTCCTCATTCACAGAACTATTGGTCACATCTCTTGGAAACAGCTGTAGCCAATGCAGTGATGGAAAACAAAACCTTCTTTGCGGTTGACAATACAAACTTCACCGAGGACACAGCTGATGCGAACGACACACATGAGACAATCACTGCAGTGTATCAGAAGACCAATGCTCCAAGGAATTAATCGCACCCAGTTTGGAACTTAGTGAGGCAAAGAATCTATCAGGTGCCCCATATCATCTACTGAGTAAGCCAACATTAAAAATTAAACCAAAACCTGGACTGGCCAGAAGAGCACAAGAATTCGAGCTCAATATCACAGGGGTTGCTGAGTTTTATGAACTGACCACCCTCGGCTGATTCATAGCGTCTCCCCTCTCTAGTGAAAGAGATAATGGAGAACAGAGCAGTAGGCCTGGTTTTAGCGGGATTCAAGTCACTCGTGTCATCTGGCCAATCCGTGACTCAAATTGGTGCACTACCGCTGCTGCCAGAAGCTGCACACGAGTGGTCTACAATGCTGACTGTAATTCTACAAGTGTCCCAGTTGAAGAGCTTGGTCGTTGCTGAAGAACACCCAACAGTGCTTACCTTCGACATGGCCTCATGTAGGCGGTGCAGTTCCTTGATTCAAGGCATGATCTGAAAAGAACTGTTCTTCCCGGGCTTGGTGAGCTACACTCTGTGATGGCTGCACCGAGGGAACTAGGTTTATCCATTGACAATGAATGGAGTCCAGGAAGCAGTTTGACGATAACAACCATGAGGAGGCTAATACATTGATAAGCTGTTTAGCAGCAGCTGAATCACAGCGTTGTTCTGAAGCACGGATGGTCTTCTTCAGCTAAGATACGGATGTCTTCATTCTGGGTGTTTCACACTGCGACAACCTCTGCAAACACACTGTGATATGTATAGTATCAGGTACTTTGGAGATTGAGCCAATCTGGATTGCGTTGGGATTTCAAGAATTCACTGGAGTAGACAATGTTGAAGGATTCTCTGGAGTAGGTAAAACCAAGCTGTTTCAACAGTACATGAAATTCAACAGGAACATTATCTCAGCACTGGTGAAACTGACAGAGGAAGGTGACTTAACACAGGATGTGAAGGATGCATTGGCCAACTTTGTATGCTTGATGTATTGCCCAAAGGGCATCTATATAACAAGTATTCCTGACCTAAGGTGGCATCTGTTTTTCAACAGCGCGTAGAGAGTAGGTTGTGGTTCCAAGCCATATGTGACTTGTTCGACCCACTCGAACATGGCAATTATCGGAATGAACATGGTGATATACTACCTACCACTACGAAGGTACCACCAGCCCCACAGGCCATTGTAGAGTTGGTCAGGTGTCAGCATAAAGCCCATTGCACAACCCGAGGTGTTCATGCAGGAGACATAACTTGGCTTGCACAGACCTTTGTTTGTGTGGAAATGACTACGAAAATGATACAAACTTTAATTCTGAATGACACTCAGGACAGTGATGAAAATCTGTAACAGCATATTCCTGAACGATGTAGACTTAGTAGATCCTGTTATTAGAACGTATAGTTCAACCTGATAACTAACAAGACTGCTTTCTTGCTTTATCAATCCATACCTATAACTTCAAAGGACTTGCAAAATATATTATATCACAAATGTAAAGATAATGGTTTTAAAATACCTTTGTTTGTTGCTTTTCTATAATCCTTAGCACTAATATGTGGCATTTTATTAGATTCCTTGTCCCGGGAAACATAGGATTAGCATAATTATGTTTCTAGGTTAACTAGAAGTCGAGGTAGCGCAAATTATGTATTTTACGGCGACCATTTAGAAAACTCAGAATGGCGGCCATGCATGTGTGCCAACATCATTCTTTTGATTTCCCATGCTCTGAGGATTCCAGAAATGTATAGTTTTGTTAATCTACAAAACTTTTGAATGAAACCCTGTTTTTTTAACACAGTGAACCTGACTATACTAGCAAACATGCTTATGGTATCCATTGAAGTACATAGATTGCAACAAATATAACGCGGCACTGATTTGTCCTAGAAAGCTCTTTCTGGTATCATTTGAAAGACAGGAAAGGTCAGCAGATAATCTATGTAGGTCAAAGTTTGAAATATAGCTTTCTCATAGCAGGAATGGGAATATTCCTATCAAGTGCACATAAACGATTTCTTTTGTACTGGCCCATCATTTCGTAATGATGCATTTAGTACTGAGAAATGTGATGTAAATAGATTGTACAACTACCATAACATAAGAAATGATGTTTATTTCAATTATCAAATCTGATTTTATTACCCTTTAAAGGAAATAAATGCAAAAATTCAGAAATCCAAAATGGCCGCCGTTTTGTGGCAATAACTGGAAAACCCGTCACATGATTCTTTTAAACTTTTTGGATGAAGATAACATAGAACACATCTACATTCTTAGTTTGTGAATGTAAACTCTGAGGTTAAACTCTAATTGTTCTATACTATTAGATTTGAATGTCAACTTTAACTCGAACTTTAACTTAAAAACAAAGGTTTCCGTATTTAAGAAGGAATGGACGAGCAAATAATACAAATATTAGTCAGGACGAATCATTTTGCTTATCGATGTAACAGAAAGACTCTTAAACGTATAAAACGGCAATTAGTTGTTTATTAGGACCGTTAACTTTTTAAAAATTCTAACCATAGAATTCTTAAAAATGTTATATATTTTCAGTAATTAGGCGCCCAATAACCTGTATAGCACATTTTCATTCTAATCGGTTCTGCAGTTCCAAAGTTCAATATTCTTTGCATGTTGACATATGGTTATTTACATATAAAATGTAAAAGAAACAATCGGATCGACCGTAACTCACCATTTTTCAATTCCTGGGAGTTTGAAAGCCAAATTTCAGCAAAATCTTTTTTGCTTATAAAATGTAAATAAACAATCGGATCGGCCATAACTCACCATCCCCCGGGTAGAATCTCTCCACAAGCCTACATACAAAATGTCATTGAAATATATTAAGGAATAACGAAGTTTCTAATTGAGAAAAAGGATACAACAACAACGACTACAAACACACATAACGAATGATAGTCCACGGCAAAAATAATGTGGGAAGCTTTATTTTGTAAATAAACTTCAGAAAGAAACTTCTTAACTTCTGTACAGTGCAAGATTAACTGTTTGCTGAGAATATCCTTTTTCTTCTATAGATAGATATAAGTAGACCCACGGACTTCGCTTAAGAAAATTACCGGAAATAGATACTTTACGAAAGAAAACGTCAAAATCGTCCAAAATTAAATTGTATCGTCGGAATTTTTGTGGCATCAATAAGAAGAAAGATTGGGGAAAAAATCTCGGATAAAAATTATTTGTGCACACCTTATAGAATCGGAGATATTTTGAAAACAAATAGTGCAAAAAGGCTGTAGCAGTGTAAACAACAGATTACATGAAATGGTTTGCATTCGAAAATTTCCGAAAGCTTTCACGAGCAAAACACAGAGATTTAAAAATGTGACTAAAAAGATTTTTTTCGGTACTTATATATGAGAACCCCCCTTAATTCATTTGATTCTTTTACTTTATAATATGTTTTGCTCATATATAAAAATAGGTCAATGACAAATTAAATTCTGTTTACATTTTTGAAAAAGCAGCCATGGGGAAAGCGTATTTAGGAATTGAAAAAAAAAATAAGTAAAATATTGCTCTTCTTGGCAAGTTTTTATCTTTATTTGCTAATATTTTATGAATAATTTCCGTGTAAAAAAAAATATATTAAAATTAAATATTTTTTTATAGAGATGTTTTTGACTTTTTCGATTAATTCGATTTTATTTTTTTAATCTTTTCTTATTCTTTCACTTACTGTACAAGATCGAAATGTATGTCATTTTAATGAACAAAAGGTAACTTATCAAATAAAATAATTTTAAAAAGAATTACTACTTAGGGTAATTTTTCATATTTTTTTGTTATTTTTAATTGGACAATATTCTTTTTACGGATGGCCGTAAAGTAAAAAGTCTTGCCAATCAAGTAACTTCCGGTCATTAAAGAAACTGACGTGGCCCCATTTTTTTCCATCTTTCAAAAACGCCCTCCATACATGTCGTCTGCTATTGTTGACATGACCTGTCGATCAATGATCGATATCCGATCACCGATTATACCAACCACTACTGTTGAAAAAAACTATATTTCATTGTTTTTTTAAGCAGCATGTGACAATTTTTACCACATTTCAGTTGCGTAATTATGAAACTAACTTTTACAAATAAAAGTATATCAATTGTGAGTGTAAATTATTTTTAGTGGATTTTTTAATTACAGAATCTCAATGTTTTTAAATTTTGAGACCTGTCAACAAAATGGCGTCAAAATGATTGATTTATCGATTAAAAAGTAAACATTTATTTTAAAAGTTCATTTCTACGTTGTAATTAATGAGAATTTGTTTTTATTTTAATTTTTACAATAGTTTGGACTTTCTAACAAGAACAAGAAAAAACTTGAGAACAAATGTTTCAAAATTTAATTACGTATTAAAATAGGGTGTCGACTATTTAAAAAGTGCCGTGGGTCTACCTATATAGATATAACAAATCGAATCGATGAGTCTACGCAGTCCCAACATTTCCACTACAAAATGGCTTAACCAATCGTTAAGGCCATTAATCATTCCTCAGAATCTTTCGTGCAAAAACTCTTTGAATTAACATAAAATCACGCGAAAATGTCTGGTAAAGAAGGAAAAAGATTTATGAAAAAATCTCCTAAATGTACTTACCAATTGTATTTTGCATCATATTTCCTGTTCTAGAAACTTTAAACATAACTATTAAATACTATGTGCGGCAGCTAATTATGAAAAATGTGTCCTTGCTGAAAGAAGATACTGGGTTCATAATTCATAAACTAATAACATCTCATTACTGGGTTAAATATCTTTCAAACTCATTAAACATTGTTCTCTAAATTTGACAAATAAAAAAAATCATTTCAAGAAGAATGCATCAAGTGTTTGTGTTACAAGCAACTGAAACAAAATCTCTTATGTAATCTTAATTTATCAAAATATGGTGCCCCTTGGTTTGCTTCAAGTCAGCAGGTGCGTGCAGACAATTTACGACTACCGCTACTCACAAGCGATTCTCAACAACAAAATGCTGGGGTGGGGGTGGGGTGGTAATGGTTCCCAAGAGCATCAATGAATTCAGCGTCAAACGAGGGCCATGCACGAGAGATGCAGTATCAGTTTCAGATGAAATAGCGTGTTCCCGGTTAATTTCGTTTAAAACCAAATAAAAAAAATGAATCCAAAATTAAAATCAACAAAAAAAATCAAAGAATGTCAAAAAATGTTAATTGATTTTTGTCAAGTGAAAATGTTATTGACTGTCGTTTTAAATTCACAAAGTTGATTTACTCAAGTTACACCCATTGGCTTGATTTCGACTTTTTACCGAAAAATCGACAGAAACAAACATGGAAAAAGTATTCGAATTAGGTTTTTTTCATAAAATAAGCGACACGCAAACCAATATCATTAACAATTGTTATGGTTGATGAACGATCAATATTTGTAAAAATTCTAAATGAACCAAAACCAATAGAGAACCTCAAAGGATGTAATCAACCATCTCCAATTAAAGTTGAAACCAAAATAAATTCACAAAGAGGAATTTAAACAGATCTTCTGACTGCAGAAATAAATATGTTGGTAAGTGCTGTTAGGTCAATGAATTCCGTTTGTCAATTTCAGAAGACTGGTTTCTCATTTGAATACTACTGATTCTTGCTTGGAATGCAAGGTCAGTTTATTAATTGTCTTGAGCAGTTGGGACTATCATAGTTACACATTCAACAGCTGTCCCGATTATACAAGAGCATAATTCAGTTATCAAGAGGCATCCAATGATTTTATACACTGATTAACTTCAGACACCTGATCGTAGGCACATGGATTCATACTTCTTGTAAGCGTCATTGCATAAAAAGGATCCTTAATTAGTTTCATAGTAGTACCATCAGCATCACGAGTCTAGCCTTCAGAAATCGAGCAGAAATGAGCTAAAATTACAACAAACAGAAACTCTAAGAAATGTCTAGAAACATGGAATTCTTTAAACTTTAAAATCTGAGCCGTCACAAACATTCGGCTTCATTCAATGAAAAACAACAAAAATAAACAAGGAAACAAACCAAAAAACAGAACTGAGGCTTCAAGATGTTAGTTTTTAAGTTCCCAGGCATTTAAGATATGATCTTATGGTAACAACATTGATGCTAATCGTGGCATGTCTGTGGCGTAAAATAAGATTAAAATGGTCCGAGTATTCGGACACCATATAAGGAGGATTGTCCGGTGGAGTCATCTAACAGTGCTTTTACTGCTGACCGTTTGCTCTCTGAGTAATATATATATATATATATA
>VCCN01004990.1:2554454-2568837 GCA_006491835.1 Architeuthis dux | reverse complement strand
ATATATACATTCTTCTTACAAGTATGTCTACATGTGTACATTTGTGTCTAATTAAGCTGCATGTGTATAAGTGTCTTGAGCGAACAGGTAAAGTGTAGCATTATGCAAAGAAGCATTTTCCTATTGAAACTGTATGGAACATTAAAGTAGAACAATCAAATTAAAAGCTTTCAACTTGAGGCACCTGATTTATTCGTATCTTGAAAAACTTATTCTTTCATTCTGCTTCCCTAATTCAAAATATTGAATTGTATAAATACATTTTCTGCATAAAAACTTTAATTTGTTAATGACACATTGATAGTGTCATTGATTGCATTCTCTTGTATAGATACGCCGTAAAGCAGTATTTAGAGGTTCTGTCTTGCAAGCTGTTGCTAGAGAGTTCGTCACATACTGAGTCCTCTTTACTAGAGTAGTATGAATAATGAATATATGTTCTAGAGATTTTAATATCTTTAAACAGTAATCATTCAACATAAATGAGTTTATCACATAATGGTTACATGTTTTTGCAAATAGGTATAATAATTTATTGCGCGCTATCTCTCATAAAAATAAGATTTGAGGAAGATGATATACTTCTGAAGGCAATTATTTTCTTATTTTAAGAATATAAAACCAATTATTTTAATTCTTTTCCTTTTTCGCGGATTTGTTTATGGAATTCTCGGAATATTAGAAGGATATTCTATCAATTACTTACATTATTTACTTGATTAAAAAAGCAGTGATTAAGCTTATCAGTGCATCAGTCAAATAGCCACTGGATGCTTTCTCGCTTAGAATTAATAGTTTTTCTTCTTCGGTTAAAGAGACTTCAGAAACATTGAAGAGAAACTTATAACCTTCTTTTAAGCATTTTCTCCGCATTGAAGAATAGAAATCATCATCATTTTTAAGACAACTGATTCTCATTTCTAATGTCAATAATAATAGATGTAAAAATAAATCAAAAGTAATAAACGAACAAAGAATCATGCTTTTCACAAACATAACCAGATTATGAAAATTTAACAATATTAAATTGTTTATTTGTCACGACGTAGGTCAGTGTTTCACAAGGCCATCTTTTCTGGGAGTTTGAGTTGTGCTAGTTTCTCTAAACGGCGAATGGAGTTAATGATTACATCGTTCCTGAGAAATTTGATACTCAAAGTCTGACTTGAAATAAAATACTGATTCTTGATTGATGAAGGTAAAACCCTACAGTATTCGAAAAGCTTTTTTCTTCATATATTATTATATATTCAATAATATCTTCCTTATATTTTTAGTTAAGTTTTGTTTGTTCACTTGAACATGAATTAACGAATTAATGATTACTTACAAATATAGCTGAAACATTTTCGATTTTTAGAATAAATTCTCTATAGAAGTAAAATTGCAAGTATACATAATGATACGAAATGTAGAAATATTTTCACATTTGTGAAACTTACAGCGAATACGAGCATGGCTGTTATTAAGTGGGTTGTGAATTCAAACACCCATTATTCCATCCCTGTTAATGACGATTCCTCAAGATACAGAAATGCAATTGTGGGAAGGCAATTCATGACATTATTAGTCACCTTCATGCTCATTGTACACCACTTTGAGGGTGAATTCATCCACTACTTGGACTGAAGTTCTGAATACACATACCCCTCTACACTGAGAACTGAAAATATCTTCATATATCATATATGCAAATATTCATATTGCATATGCATATTTTCTTTCTTAAGGGATCTATTAGTTCAATTGTAATCAAAGTTTTATCTTAGCCATATCAGTTACTTATTTAACAAACGTACACTAATGTTCAGTGACATTCAGCAAAGATCAAAAGCTGTTTGATTCGGTTGTCTTGGTGCTCTACTCAGACTGCTCCAAGATGATAACAATTAGTTTTATTTCGGATTCTAATACTTAATATTATTCCTATGGCAATTAAGTATACTTGAACTTCCGATACCTTTTTAGCCGATGGTACACACATTTCCCCACATGTTCATAAGGCTTCCACTCTAAATTAAAACAAAACAACATTTCTGATTTTGCTATAGTTTCATTCTTGAAAACTCGATATAATTTTGAACATTAAAAGATTATCTCAGGTTATTTTAAAGTTCCGTGCAATTTAGAAACCCACCGAACCGTCTCGAGAACTCTAGTTTCGTTATGTTGCTTAATATTTCAAAGGAAAAGTCACTTAATAATTTATGGAAAGTCATGCGCTAAAATCGAAGTGTTAGTCAATTGCAAAAATCTATGATTTGTTCTGTAAAATTAATGATTTTTGTTTGACTTTACGTTGGCTACTGTTTCAACTACTAAAATCCCCGACTAAGGAAAAAGTTGGTTTCTATTTTATATCTTTATTCGTTATTTCAGTATTTTTATCAATTATTTTCATCCGTTAAATTAAAAAGAAATTCTCAGAGCTGCAGTTGTGGTTGTAATCAATTCTTCAGTTGGATTAGTGTCTTTTTGGGGAAGAATCTTAATATTTAATACTGTTTGATGTTTTTTTTGCGCATGAAAAACGAGTTTTTAATGTTTACATTTCATTCTCAGAAAATCTTATTATATGCATTGCAAATTATTTTCCATTGAAAACAACAGAGTTGTTACCGTTTTCCCCCGAAATTTACAAGAAAAGAAACCATCAAAATCAGTTCATTTTCATAGCTTTTGGGGAGGGGATTAATAAGCTTTTTTATAAATCAGATGCCTCCTATATATTACAATTAAAACATCATAGTTTACTATTGAGTATATATAACAATAGAAAACAGGCTGGAAACAATAAATGGATTTAAATGATGTTATGCATTATATACATTTGAACTTAACAATAGAAGATCGGTATGTTTTCTGACCATCTTTAAATGATACTTGATTGATATTGTGTGTAATAACTCTCGGAAATCAAGTGTCAGTTGACAAAATTATGCTTGAGTGCAGTGAAAAGAAGCCACGAAGTAAGGCATGAGTCGTTGGGATTTATTATCCGGTAGAATTTTGAACGAATGCTTTTACCAGATGTAAAACAACATCCGATGCAATTATATATATATGCCTACACCTGTTTCTATTTAATGACAATTATAAACTATTAGTCGAGAAAGTGTGACGAGAGCAAAGAGAGTGTGCTGCACGTATCAGAATTTTCACATTTTCCTTCTGCAGTACAAGGGTAAAATGGACGGCATTGTATTCCTCAAAGATGATCAAAAAATAAACCGATGCAAATTCAGTAAACAAAAATACAAAGGAAAAGTACAAGAATTCAAACACTCAAACTGAAATAAAACATTATTGTATAAACAATATATATTTCAACTCAAAGACATATTCCATTTTGATGGTGAGAATTTTAAAAGACAAAATAATTGCATACATCATCTTTTTAACACAGATAATGGATATAATAAAATGAACAGCTTAATACATCTTTACGGTATTCATTAGGTTAGTTTATAAAGTAGATTATAAATAACAAGATCTAGGGATTTCCAAATTAATACAGCTTATGTGTATAATGAAGAACAGTTTTATTACGACTTTCGAATATCTGAAAAACTTTTATACAATCAATGCATTAAAAAATCACTCCCTATACTTTTATATATTATTTTTTAGATTGTTTTACATTATCTTTTAGATATTTTAAAGATCATTTTTTTAGATTTTTCAGGGTTCCTCAGATATATTGCCCCCAAGCGTTCCGGCTCCCCCAGAACTCGGCCCCACCGCCCGCGGGTTTGCTGGTCCCACCTGCCGCCTCTGCACTTACACAGAGACGGACAGACACATAACACTAAAGTTGCATATATGGAAGCATGAAGAACTTGAAAGAAATTCTTGTTAGTTTCGCAAATGGATTTTTATGTGATTCTTCAAAATACACTGGCTGTTATCTTGACTAACTCTGCATTTTCATTGGACAGAAAAGATCTACCCCCCCGCACCCAATGAAAGCGTCATCACGTGGAATCTGACAATCTGTATTACAACTGAGCAAGAAATTATTCATTGTACCGATTGTTGGTAGACACAATTTGGAGCAGTGTAAAAACTAGTACGTGTATATGCACACACATACGCGCATGCGCACGCACGCACACATACGTGCTCATGTATGAAAGGATGTCCATCAATATGAATAAAATATTATGTCCAGAAAAAACGTTTTTTTTTGTTGAAAATTCCCCGTCCCCATAATAGGTTTTTAGTGGGTGCGGGGTCCAATTTGCAATATATGTTTATGCTAAATTGGTCATTTACCTTGTGTCCGGCAGCATTCACGCTTGTTTTTGTATTGAGTGACTAACCAGACCTGTTTAAATAGACAATAGGCTACAAAATAACGGATTACATTTTGGGGCGGATCCATGCTCAATTATCTCCCCTACGTTGTAGTTATATATCCACACCACATAATATCGCCAGAATTTCATGTCTGTCCACATGATATCTCCAAAAGTTTTCAATGACATATTACGGAAGGGTTGGTAATAGGCTATACGAGAAGTCTTGGGGCGGTTCAATGCACAATTACTTCCCCTTAGCGCATAAGACAAGGGATGGATATATTAGTGAGAAGTGAACGCGAACTGTCTTAGCCGGGGTTTGAACTTGGCTCGCCGATACCATTCTCCGTGCTGTTAACCAATCGGCCACTCACACCTCCACTTGACCAATCGGCCACTCACACCTCCTCTCGACCAATCGGCCACTCACACCTCCACTCGACCAATCGGCCACTCATACATCATCTCGACCAATCTCCCACTCACACCTCCACTCGCACCAATCGGCCACTCACACCTCCTCTCGACCAATCGGCCATCCACACCTCTTCTCGACCAATCGACCACTCACACCTCCACTCAACCAATCGGCCAGCATTTACGATAAAATATCAAGTAATGTACATCTATTACAAATTGACAAAGTTTTTTTTCAAAGACTGTATGCTTTTCCGTTGTAAGTTGAAAGACTATTTCATCAATTTCTGACAACTGTTCTGAGTTGCGATGTGTTTGAGGATTCGGCGCAATACTTGATACAACACCTGCATTAAGTCTTCAAGAGAATCTCTTTCATATATTGTAAATATAAATAAGCATTTTGCAACGTTGTCAATACAATTGACCAAATGGATCAGAATTTCATATCTTATGTTTGTTTTGCTGCTCCACGAGAGAGATTTATTTAGAAATGGCCAAAAGATAATATAAAGATCAAAGGATTTATCAAGTGGAATATCTTGTGTGTTATGTAAATCAAAGAGAATTCGCTTAGGGTGGAATATTTTAGTAAGGTTTAAAACCAAGCTTTGCGTTTCATATCTATTATTGAATCTTTATTTTGATGGTATGAGGAAACTTGTACACTGTGATAATGCTTATTTTTAATTACAAACATTTAAAGATGTTTGCTGAAATTTACACTGGTCATAATACAAGCACAATCTATCAAAATGATAATGTATTAGACAATTAGATAATAATTCTTGATAAATGAGATGTGCTAGTGAGTGTAATTATATATATCCAAACGTCAAGTAAACCTCTGGATATTGACTGTAGTAATAAGGGATGCTTTTGGGTATAAGAAATCAGACACTATGGAAAGTACTGCACCGACTTCCAGCGTACATCTAAGATACAGCGGAGTCTGTGCTAACACCACGTGATCATACTTCACATGCACTAAGTGGCCGATCAATTCTAAGAACGTGATAATCCGGATGAAAATGATGTCCTCGTAGACGCTAAGCCGCGGATAGTTCTGATTTTCCTTGACCTGAAGATGTTAAGAGACACAGGGTGACCAACAAATACAATAAAGCATCACGGCTGTTTACAACTAAAATTAATTCAATTTATTCTTCATTAACTACACAGACATTTATAGATTAAAATTGTGAACCTGATCAGTAGTAAATATGGAAAAAAACTGCCCTCGGTTGTATTATGGTGAATAAAAATTAATTCGATGATGATTTGATTACGTCACTTGAGTTTAAAAGATGAAAACGCATATCCACTCTTTTTAAATTTTCACAAGTGGTGAACGAAGATTTATACGTGCACACAATTTACAATCCGAAATAGATTCAATAATTTCAGCCATTGATGGATCTCCTTCACTGAGAAAGCAGTCCCCTTTGACATCCTGGTGATTACGAAACCTGCATTTGTCTGATTTAAGTTCATCTAAAGACACGTTTTTCTTGATCAACTCACTCCCTAAAGAACAGGTAACATTTGATAATGTTTTAAGAATTGAAGAAAAACTATAACATGGACAATAGTAATTACAAATCACAAAGGCCAAATGATTTGTTGTTTCATTTGGAAATGGTGTAAAATGTGATGGATGTCATTGTTTTAGAAGTAGATCGCACAGCATGAATGATATTCCAACATTATTCACCCTACAATAGCGATGTGACAAAATATTACGAATATAATTTCACTCTGAATTAAAACCGTTAATTATATTTAGTTATTTTTTTAAATGACTGGAAGGATGGAAATATGATATGCAGACATGACAAGACATGAACAACAAAATTAAAAAGTGTTTTTAGGTTATGGCTAGAAACAAATCTCTTTCGAGGTAACTGGCGATTAATCGGAGTAAACAGTCCAATATTTACAGAACGGGCTTAACATCTGTTGGCCTTTTACAGAATCTTCGCCGGTGAACATGGATATGTATATTAAACATGTAATTCCAAAAGAGTATAACCTAAATCAATCCCATCCAAGAAAACACAAGAATAATAAGCAACGTTACAGTCAGAGTTTAACAAATTATTTGAAGATCTACTTGCATCTGAACCATTAATTTTAACGATAACATATCCTACGTTAATTCACCAAATGTCTGTCCATCCGATCCAGCAACATTCAGGAAACACACAACATATTGCCATGAACCTTTCTGTGAATACTAATGAAACCCCCGAGAAGGTCTTTAACAAGTGACTTTTTGAAAACTCCCCATCAAAATAAGTGTGGGTGTGTGTGTGTGTGGGGGGGGGTCGATATATAATGTAAACTATTGCTTAATCGGTCCCTTAGTTTGTGTCCAGGAGCATTCACGCTTCAATTTACTATCTTACCATAATTCACCAAGTGTCTGTCCGTCTGTGTTAGCAAAACCTGAGAAGTCTGTCACATACAAACAATAATATAGTTAAGATATGAAAATAAATAGATGAAAAGCCTGAAAAGGTCATTGGTGTATCAAGTGGCCTTAAGCCTTGGCTATAGGCCACCGTGCAATCTTATTTATAAAGAGCTGATCGAATATTCCCGGCTCAAAGATTAACATTAAAAAGATAATAAGGTTCACTTATTAATGAAATTCCTCAATGATTCGATGGCATTTAAGACAGGCTGGTTCAATATGAGAAAGGCTTCATTGTGCGACACAATAGAAAATGCCAGAATGTCCAGTTTGTTTCTCAACCTGACGCTTCGATATCCACCCACTCGATTTCTCTGGCCGTTGACTTCATTCTTGAAAGCGTACATGAAAAAGTCAGCAAAATTTATTTTATCACAATTTAAGGTTGTAAATGATACAAATATGAATAAAGAATGAGGGCAAGTGGGCACCCGTAGGTGTGTATGTAGGTGGGTAGCTATACAGGAAAATAATGGACAAGAAAGACATACATCAATAAAAATACAAAGATATGTATTAAATGATATTTAAGCAAAAGAAGATAATGTAGGTAAATCATTAGATTTAAGAATATACTCATACACATTTATACCTACAAATACTGTTATAATTTTCATACATATTTTTACATGTAAACGAATATGCATGCATATATACGTATTCATTTATATATATCTAATCTATCTATCTACGCACAAACACATATATATATATATATACATATATATATGTGTGTGTGTGTGTGTGTGTACCAGAGCACCAACGATACGATATTCTTACAAGAACACACAATGAAGAAACAAACATTGGAACGATTAAACCAAACCAAAATGTGTTTTCCCAACACAGTGAAATGTGTTTATTTAACACAGTGAATTCACAGTCTTTCAATACATATGACTTTACTTTATTGATTATTCAGAGAATGATATCATTTCCAAATGACATTGAAACAATGAAAAAATATATTAGAAATGACAAACACCAGCTGCTGTCATGGTAAAATGGAGTAATGACAGCATCTATATCTCATTAAAAATATTAGTGTTTATCCATCATCCTGATTCCTTTCCCTACCGATCGGCTATTAAATTAACTTAATTTTGGCGTTATCGATTCCTTTGCTAAGCCTTTGTTGTATATAATACAGCAAACGTCCACATCTGTAGACCAACGCGGCATAGAACAATACAGCATCTATGATTGTCTTTATACTTTCTACGTATAAATTCCATAACCAAGCCATTTACATACTGATGGCGCATATGAACTTATAAGTATTCAGTAATTATTACCACTTAGTTATATTACATTTGGCATTCTTTATACATCCGACTGTAAGTTTCGATTTGCTCGGCAGTCATAAAAGGCAAAAAAGTCGTTGCTTAACGCGAGTGTAATATTTTGCTTGTCAGTAGCATTTTTGGAAAAGAAAACATCAACCTTGCTTATAGGGTAGAATATAGGATCATTTCGCCTCGGATAACTATTGAACCAGGCCTTTAAACGTGAACGTTTAACAGTTATTTCAAAGTGAATTCTTTGGAATACCAAGTGCTTTGAACATTTTTATTGGAGTTCGAATGCGATGTATAGGAACCAAAAGGTCAGGCACATCGTTCCAGGTTATCGAGGCCAAGTTATTGGCACGGTTTCAGAATTATACGAATGAAAGGACATCAGTGGACACGTCTGCAATTCCTTATAAAGAATTGAAGTTGGAATAGCAACGTACCAAAGGTTTATTTGATTATTATTATCCCTCACTATTCGATAACCATAAAGAGCATCTGAAAGAAATGATAGTCTTTAAGAATTGATTTTCCTGACAGCACGGTATTTGAGTCAAATAACACATTTCAAATAGATGCGTAAGTGCAGGAAATGATTAAGAACTCATGGTATTCAGAGAAATTCTGGTTTTATTTAAAAGGAATGAATTGACAAGAAATGAAATTCCAGACGAATGAATCACAGAAAAGGAAAGAAAAAGAAAGATAAACGTCTTTCAGAATTGCTCATTTTTCTGTTGTTGGGGGTTTTAATTTAGACCTTGTAGGAAACGCAACAATTAATATACACGCATCTACGTGCATACGTATACGTTTTCATTTAAGTGGATATTGGCAACAGGAAATTCTAATTATACTCCACTATTAATTGATTTTAAAACATATTTTCGAATGAGATCAATTTTGGATCATTGGGACTGAAACTGACTATTTTTTAATTGAAAAGGTGTCCAGCAAAAAGAATTCGATCTTAAGGAAAAGAATCGAGGGGGTGCGAGGGGTAAAATACTGATAAGTAGGAGATATTTGGTGCGATAGCAAATAAGAATTGAAAACTATCAAACTCTGTCTTGTCCAATGAATTAGCTTTGATTCTATAAAAGAACTACATTCTTGTTTATATAAATGCCAACATTCGGATATCCTTCAGGTTTTAACAAGCATTTCGTTATTCTTGTCTGAATTTAGTCAGACGGGTTGTATTAATCATTGTGTATATGATCGGACTTTTCCCCTCGTTCCTGGTTCTAAAATGGGGAATCACTGTTTTGAATGCATGCTCGATTGGACTGGATACGTCACATCCGTTTTTGTATATCCTGTATGACGAGTGTGTGTTCGGTGTTAATTCCGAATTGCTTCACTTTTATTGGAAGATCTGTTTGGTTTTTATTTCGAGATATCTTTTTTGATGAGGGGTTCCCAGATGCTATTGATGTCAGTGTTCGACTGAACAGAATATATGCGCAGATGCCTACAGCACCGAGTAAAACAAATTTGTAGCGACCCGGATACATACAGACAGATGTTCAGCTTAAAAAAACATTCTTCTTAGAAACAATTACCCTGCTAATCAACATTCAACAAACGCAGACAACCGGACGGCACAACGAAACCAAACCTCAACACCACAGTCGTTCTCCTGTACATCAGAGTCGTATCCGAGAAGTTAAAAAGATTATGCCATCTGGGAATCCCTCATAAAAAACTCAAACATCTTCCAATAAAAGTGTAGAAACTCGGAATTGACACTGAACACACAACCTCGACATACAGGATATACAAAAACGGATTCAACATTTTAGAACCAGGAAAACCCGACGAAGATCAGATGGTACACGGCCGAAACGTTGTGAACAAATGAACACACGAGGAAAATAGTCTGACCATATCATACATAATGATTTTCGTTATTGATATGGAGTTTTGTCATGCTCATTATATATCCAACCTTATTTAGAAATGCAGAAATATAAACCTGAATTACCTTAGATCTTTTAAAAATTTAAATACGTTAGCATACAAAAATAGAAATGATTCATGTTTCCCCAATATTGTTATTGAAACAAGAGCCCGGATATGAAAACCGTCAAATGCTGAAAATTCCTTTTATATATTTTATTAATTGACAATTTATTTTCTTATACCTAAATAGTCTATATGGGAAATTGATAGTGACTCCGCACAAATGCCAAGAAGTGTACGTGCAGAAAAGTTACCCCCAAATAATTATAAAACTTCAATGTCTATAACATTTACGTACTCCTTGTTCGTTTTTCCCCATTTTCATCTGCTTGATTTTTTTCTCGCCGGAATCATTTTTAATCCACAACAAAACGTCATATCAACAACAAAAAAGTGAGTATCTTGTTTAAGGACTAATATATTTCCGATGTATACTAATGTCTGTGCTTTACTTCTTCTGTAGGCATGAGGCTAGCCTTTGGCAAGATTAACTCGCAATGGAAGAATTTGTCTTGAGGTTAAACCGGTAAGTAATCCGAAGGCTGCAGCATCCTACCCTCGGCTTGGAGCACGACTTAGTTGAAATAAGTCTAATCTGTTCATCTATCCAATCCAACCAAAGTTCGTTTATTTCGTTTCCTTGTTTCTATCATCATCATCATCATCATCATCATCATCATCATCATCATCATCATCATCATCATCATCATCTCTGACTGGTCATTCTTCTTTCTTTCAATAATGCTTTAACTTGAAGAGATTTAATTGCAAAAAAACATCGGCGCTCTATGAAGCAGAACCGATTTGGGATTTTAATATTCTATCATTGATACCATTTTTTCTGTTTTCTCCTTTCGCAATAGTCTGTATTGTCTCTATAACTATTGTGACTATTTTATTTAGATGCACATTGATCGTTTTCCAATTGTTTTCATCTACCTTTACTTATGAGCTGTAATTGGCAAGGACTGTGACTTGCATTATTATTGTTAACTGTTAACTATTACTTATTATTTATCAGAAATCAATGCCATAATTACCGAGCCGGGAAGGTTTCGAGTAGAGGCCAGAATAAATCAAGCACATGGTCCTCCAGGTTGGAGGTTGGACGCGAGGCAAACAACCCCACTCCGTGAAAAAATATCTTGTTACGGAAACTTCCATGATGGCAACCCAAACATTTACATGCCTTAGAGTGAACTTGAGTCAGGCATAAGGCAAAATGTCTATTCTTAATGAAAACCTCCATGAGGAAGTTAGAGATACGAAAGATAGTCTACTCGGGCCCAAAGTTAAGATTTGAATAGGAGCGTGGAATATATGAGGCATCAAAAGCAGCCCAAGTATCGGGCGAACTGAGGAGGTACCACCTGGGCATTCTTGGAGACACCGAGTGCCGTTGAACTGGATCCGAACGCCAAAGAATGAACGATGGAACAACCATCCTTGTACCCAGGACACGGCGAGACTTACATCAATGGCGTAGCCCAGGTTATTGCAAAGGAGAAGGTCAACACCTTGTTAGAATGGGAGCTGATTAGTGATGATGAGGTGACAAATGAATGGTACGAATCCAAGTTATATCCAAGGTCCCGCGTCATGACATGCTCTTGATCACCGGAGACTTAAATGCTAAATTAGGGGCTGATGATAGAAATTATGAAAAGGCCATGGGAAAATACGGCTGTGGGATGAACAACAACGGAAAACGTCATGCCTACCTTTGATTGAACACCAACTGTGTCTTTCCACACAAAAACATCCACAAGCTCACGTGGAGGTCATCAGATTACCATCTTTCAACCAGGTCGACCTTATCATAGTCAATGGGAAATGACGATGGGAACTTACAGATGTTAGAGCTTTCCGTGGGGGCCGATGTATCTAGTGACCACCATTTAATAACAGCTACGGTGAGGTTGAAACTTCGCAAGGCGAAGAAACAGGGTCAGCAAAGAAAAGAACTCGATATCACCACACTTAAGTACTCTACCCCCAAAAGCAGTTATCCCGGAAGTTAGAAATCCACAATTAACACAAAGTGGGATGTGATCAAGACAACCTATGTTGAAGCAGCGACCAATATTTTAGGCTATAAGAAAACTAAGAACAAGGAATGGTTAACACCGGGAACATGGCAAAAGATCGATGGATGGAAACAGCTGAAAGCCAGGACGTTAAGCACCTTAAGTCACTGAGGTTCCACAGGGCTATAATTCCAAGGACAAAGAGGTCAAATGGTGTGCCAGGAAGGACAAGCGATCTTTTATTGAGGAGATGGCGTTCGAAGCTGAGTGAGCTGCAGCCAGAAGAGAAATGCGTACTGTTTATAAAATCATCAAACAGCTTTGTGGCAGCCACAGCAGCCAGGCAGCCCCAGTCAGGGATAAAGATGGCACCGTTAACGAGCGCAAGCAACAAGATGGGTCCAACACTTCCAGAAAATGCTAAACCATCCTCAGCCTGACGAACCAGCCAACCCTCAACCAGCACAAGATGTCAACATTGACATTAGTCCCCTTATGGTAATTGAGATCATGGAAACGGCCAAAGCCATAAAGAGTGGCAAGGCACCAGGCGTTGACTCATTAGATCAGATATGCTAAAGGTAGACCCTGTCACAGTAACATCAGTGTTGATTGGTTTCTTTTAGGGCCATCTGGGAGAGTAACACCATTCCTAGTGACTGGACTAAAGGACTAACCGTCAAACATCCCAGGAAAGGAAACATACAAAACTGCGATAACTGGCGTAGCACCACACTCCTTTCTAGCAGGCTCTTATGTAGAGTTCTCCTCCAACGGATTGAATCGGCAATTGACAACAAGCTAGGGCAGAGCCAACGTTATTCAGGAAAGGTAGATGGTGCATTGATCAGAACATCATCGAACAGTGCCTTGAGTGAAATGCCTCATTCTACATCAATTTCATAGAAGGGCCTTTTACAGTGTGCACTGGGAGACCCTTTAGAAGATCTTGAGGTCATATGGAATCCCTGAAAAGATTGTCACCCTGATAAGTATGTTCTATAATCACTTTGAATGCAGTGTTTTCATTGACAACAGGACACACTCTGGGTGGTTTTCAGTAGAATGCGGTGTGGGACACGGCTGTATCATACCTCCCACCTCTTTCTAGTTATCATCGACTGGATCGTGCGTAAGACCACCTCGGATAAGCCTAGATGAATCCAGTGGACACTCTTGGCTTTATCGATAACCTGACAGCCTTCTCCTCAAGGAGAGACCATCTACAGGAGAAAACTGATAGGCTGGACAATTATGCTAGTCTTAACATCAAAATCCCAAAGACACATGTGCATAACCTACACCATCCCTGCACCTATCACAGCCAACTAGGCCTTATCACCAAAGACAACGGGGTAAAAAGGACACTAAAGCAAGGCTTACCAAAGATCGTGGGGCATTAGCAAAACAGCATTCGATCTGGAATTATAGGCAATACAGTATTGGGAAGATATATTCCATCAACAATGGGTGCATGAGGAAGGTCTGCCGCATCTTCTGGCCCAACAAAGTGTCAAAGGAGATGTACCGCAGAACTGTTTGCAATAGTGTGGTCCTTGAAATAAAATGCCGACCTTTATGGACCAGGACAAGATATTAAGGGTAGCATTAAGATGGACACCACCTGGAAAGTTTTCATTTTTTGAAGCACAGATGAGCTAATAATCTCGAAAAAGATAAGGAATCTATTGTAGTTGCATCGACGCATCAAGGGAAACAATTCTATACAATCAACCATAATCAGAGAAAACACATAAAATACATTTTCTCTTGTCATTCTTCAATGGTCTTGGGATGGCCGCACGTAAAGAAAACATATGTTTAACACTGACATAGGTTTGGAATAGCGTTTCTACCCCCCCCCACACATCAAATGATGGATAATTTTATATCCAATCGACAGAA
>VCCN01004990.1:2466468-2488300 GCA_006491835.1 Architeuthis dux | reverse complement strand
TCATCATCATCAGCTGTTCCCGTTTCTAATATTTTTGTATGCTTTCAATTTATATATATCTTTTCTTAAATAACAAAGGCTAACTTTTTCGAATTTGAAGTATCACATTTGCACCGCCTTTTTAAAGTGTAAATTCAAGTCTTCAACCGCAATTACCTCAAAGTTATTGTTTACCAACTATTTTTTAGATGAACATTTTCTACAATCTTTCTTAACGTTATTGCTTCGTTCCGGAGTGAAAAACGAATGAAAAATGGATAATCACAAAATTCTTATTAAAAACTGATAATCCTATACTGACGAAATTCTGGCCGAAATAACAAAAAGAAAACTACGAAAAAAAGGAACAAGCAAAATTTACCTAGTTATTACTTTGACGACGGCTGGAGCCGGAAGACGGATGATGACGTTAGACTTTGCCGCTATTTCACCGGTAATATTCACTGGGGCTCAGTAGTGTTTACAGTAATTATATTTTTTATGAAAATGAATTACAAAAGGAAATTGGCCTTATGAAAAAATGTCATGTCCATCTCATTAGTTAAATTGCATTAAATCGATATTCGTTTGAGACTGGAATTGTTCACTATCAGTGGTCACTAGAGATTTGACAAGGTGAGATCAGGAGTTTTGTGTGAAAACGAGTGACGGTGACTTGTTCAAGACCTCACAGCCTGCAATGTTATGTAATAAGAACATAAGATATGAATCCACAACGGCTTCTTATGAAGGTTTTCATCCGTAACATTTTGTAAACTTGGTTATCATTAATGCCGAATTATCAACATTTAATTCCAATTTTATGTGGGAAGCTTCCGATTGTTTTAAGGAAATTATTTTCAAAATGAATTAAGATTTCATATTTCCCAAATTTAATCTTTTGTGTTACACAATTGTTTATCTGAACACATATGTACATAAAACAATCACAAAACACCTATATCACGGAAAACAAACTTAGTAATTGTTCATTGAATAAGGGTAAATAAGAGGACAAATGGTAAGGAATCAGTAGAAAAACCGCCGAGAACGTTTTGCAAATATAAGCTCGAAACTGCTGATGATAGTAGAAAACTTAGAATTTCCCTTTATCAAGAAACACTACAAGAACGCGATTCATAGGTTTGGGTGAACTTTATCTATACAAGTGACTCAGTAGCAAAACAGTGATATTTACTTGTGAAAGAATTGCAAAAAATGATTGACTCGTGGACTTGAATGGATTGATCATGAGAAGATATAAAACAAGGTTGGAATTTAACAGGGACAGGCGTATAGAAAATACAGTAGGAATGAAAAACATAATTTTTTATGGCCCATTAGGTACAACAGAAAAAAGGCACTTATATATTTTAATGACATCTTCCACTGGGTTGCTTTTAGAAGGAAATCTTATTGGCGAGGTCCGTCCTTTTGCTTTCTATTGACATATGTAGGTACATCAATACATCCCCAGCCTTATGGCGAAATAAAGTATTTATTTTACACAAATATTTTCATTTTAACATAATCTCCTTCCTTGTCAATACACTTAATTCAGCGAATATTAATCACATAGATCGAACATTATACAATGAAAATATTCAAATCCAAATTCAGCTTTAAATGCCCTAGTACAATTTACCACATATGTCATCTCTACTGCAATTGGCTTCCAATTCAGCTATAGCGAAATTCTCCCGACTAAGACAAGGGGGTGGGGACTGCCATAACCTTTAATCAAGACCGATCACCAATTTCTATTTTATGTAATTTCTTAGAATTTACCTTAAACTTGTTCCTTGGGGAAATCTCAAATTTATTGATGCTCTGACTTTTCGAGAATTGGATTCACATGATTTAGAACTAGTTTTCCTCCTTGTTGGTGTCAGTGCTCTAATGAGATTACAATTATGGTCGTAAAATCTGTCTAAAACTGAACCGGAGATTTAATGTTTCACTGACTAATTTAGATTTGATCCCTCATTCCATACTCTGAGGTAGAAACATTGTGTTGGATAATGCTGGTAGTATTTCTTCTCGCCGCTGTGTTAGAGTTTAGAGGGACGTCTCATCGTTGGGTTTTACATTTAAACGGGCTCTCCCACGCGGTTCGCGGGCCACCAGAGGTATTGAATTCTGTTTTCGATTAAAATTCTAAACTAAATTAGGACTGGTGGTGATCGTAGCAGTCCAGAAATCAAGGCGCCTGGTTTCCTACTCCTACTCTCTCCGTCCTTCCTTCACTCTGACGGGTGAAGAGGGAAGCTCCTTTCTTGTTGACCTGTCGCTACTCTCTGACGGACGCTAACCTCTCTAAAATGCCGCCCGATTTGAAATGACGGCAACCCGTATTCTCTTTGTTCTGACTTCGTCGGCCGTTTGACCTATTTTCTAGCCCAACATTATGATATGGCGTTTTGGTCACGTACACATTATTAGCTCCCAAAATGTGCGAACACATCAGAGTGCATTTCATTACAATTGCGACTAACCTCATTAATCTTAATCTCTTACAACATAAGTAAGCTGTAATGACCCCTGGTGGTCACCCATACGCCCATCGGCTACTCTTGCAGGATTTCCAAAACGCTCTTGATACGCTTTCCATAATAGATTGGATTCATAGGTAACGTTTTTATCTTTAGACAAGCTCAGAATAGATGCTGATGTTTCATCTCATGTTGATAGCTGCAAATCGGGTGGAGTAGGGAAATAAGAAAATCTATTGTCATTTCTTTTTATTTTAATAATTCCTGTTTATTTACAGCTGTGCGTTATTTATGTATTCTTTCCTGATAGACTGTTGGGTGCGTATCCTGTCACTGATTGCTCTTCAATAAATGTTAGCAAAAATCCGGCGGCGAATGGATTTATCTGTATTCATAGGAAGACTCTGAATGCATTTGGTTGGATGCTCAAAATGCTGATGTCATAGTTATGCGCGCCTTCCCACTCAGAGAGCCATAGAATTGACTGGGCAGACGATACTGACCCTGTATTGATTACACTAATAGCAAAATTAGTGTCCGACAAAGAAAGAACTTAGCTTATATTCTAAGTTCACAACCGCTTAGAGAAAAGTGCATTTCAGCCACTTGCTTTGGCAAATGATGCCATGAACAACGAAAGCGTTTAAACGATATTGGATATAAAAGCCATTTCTTGTACCAATGTCTATCATTACTGATTTCGGATTAACTAGTGAATGTACGATGCTTATTACTCAGATGTGTATACACTCATTGAGATATAATTGAATTTAAACTGAGCAAAGTTTAGCCAATAAAACTTTTAATTTGCTAGATGAAGTTGTTATTTTAATAAGTTATGTGAATATGTCGAAGATAAATCAATGATTTAATTAAATATTCCAGAAATTGATGTTCAAATACATTGACTGATTCGTTTAAATTAAATATATTTTTCTATGATAAGAAATAATTGTGGCTATTGAATTACACGAGTTTTTGTAACAAAATATTATCTGCACAATAGATGAGTTTGTCAAAACTGTAACATTTTGAATATAACAATTATAACAATTGAAAATCAAACACTATTTTATCACTCAATTATGTTTAATCAACGATTTAACATAGAATTTAATCGTATGTTTGTCAGAAAATAAATCACCTTTCATGCCGAAAGCTTTCATAAATTAAAATGTTTTGAAAAATGATACACGTGTACAAGTATGTATACTATATATATAAGTTGATGAATATACGTATATGCTTAAGAGATACATTGTTAATGTCATTTCACTTTATGGATTGGTAAGTTGAAGAGAGAAATATTGAATCACAGCATTCTAAAGTATTGTACGATTCTTCATCTGAAACACTTCCTCAATTAATTATACACAATCATTATCAGATATTAGGGCAACGTAGTTGAACTAGTGCAAATATTACACATTCAAAGCATTTTTGAACTGGTACAAAACAGAGTATATGAAAAACATGAATGCCAACTGTTCCTTCGGGGTTAAGCCTTCTATGCAATGGACTAAATAAACAATGTTCGAACAGGTGTTTAAAAATTCTTTCTCCAACGTGTTAACAAAAATAGACAGAATCAAGTTCAATCAAGTAAAGAGAAGCACAAAATTGTTTTACTTTTGTAGGATTTTTCATAAAAGCGAATGTTTGGGATTTAGACTGATCGTTGGCAGAACTACTTTGGCATCACCAGAAATTGTCGAGATTTCTTTCTTGGATTCTATTGGCACAATATCAACATGCTCCAGGGCTGATCTTTTTAATGAGTCAATCCAAAATGTTCATTGGAGGTGTTCAACTAATTTTATTTGATATTTCAGGGTATGGACAAGATTAAAATGATACTTATGTACATACACACCATATATATATATATATATATGTGTGTGTGTGTGTGTGTGCGTGCGCGTGTGTGTGTACGTGCGTGTAATTCATGATGACCTCACTTCGGTTGTTTAGGAAGAATTGTATTCCTAAAGAAAACTAACTCAAATACATGTCTCGGCAATGATTACACCTCAGTTCCCTTTTGATGCTGTTTATTTTATGAGTAACACTCTAATCACATAACATTTAGTTGATATCTTAGAGAAAAGGAACGTAAAAACATACAGCCACTCATCTTTATACAAGAAGTGGATTAACATTGACCAACATTTGATCATAAACATAAACTCGAATATCTCAAATATCTCAAATATTTTCATTATCATCGTTGTAGAGGATAGTAGTTTGATTCTGGTCTATTTTTGAAGCAGTACAATAAAACTCCTATGATGTCTGCAACACAGTACCGTTATAAGGTCAAACCTGCCACCGGAAGTACACAGCAAACGTCAGAAAGTGGACATAGACAAGTAGACGCCACAAGCAATTAACTGGAACTATCTCGTCCATCAGAAAAAACACTTAGAATTCCTTAATGCGGGGGAAATTAAAAGAACTTGGAAAAAACTATACGTACGATAAGAAACTAACAATTCTGTAATAATCAATGTTTAAAAAAAAGAAAATTGAAAGTATTCTGAGGAAATAAATTTAAGCTGCCGTTTCTTTAAAAAAAAATCTAATACTTTCATTTTTATGGTGTTTAAATAATTGAACATTTGGTATGTAAAGTAGTAGGGTATGCTAGCTACGGCTTCAGCCGTCCCTGCTTGGGTTCCACATATCACATCACTACTACTTACTTGGCCCGTTTGTGCTATGTGAAATAGACTTAAAGGCGATAAGCACCCGAAGTGGGGTCACTCACTTCACCCTGTAGGGTCCATTCTGATTTAAAGTCATCATCATCACCATCCTTTTAACATCCGTCGTGGACAAGGACCTTTCCCAAGATTCGCCAGACCTCTTCATCGTACTTTCTGAAATCTAGTTCGTCATGCCATCTTAGTTGTTGCCGACTACGATTCCACATATGATCTCTGGGGATCTACGTTGTGAGTCGTGATTTCCAGCGGCTGTATGACATTCTTGCAACATGACCAACCTATTCCCATTTGTGTTTTCTTATGGTTTCTATGGTATCTCTGATCCCTGTTTGTTTTCTAATTTACTGTGCTGTCTTGTACTCTCTCCACATGATGTTAACCATGATTCTCTCCTGTGCACGTTGCATATTTCTCAGTTTGAGGGTCAATATTTTGGTTAGGTTCCATGTTTCAGCTACATATCGGGAGGATAGATTGGTTGTAAACACTTCTTTTAAAAAATGATGGGATTTTAAGTAATGAAAATTATGATTATCTTAGATACAACTGAGATCAGAATGTATAATACGAAATTAATAATATTTTGATAATTTATCCAGATTTTCGTTAGACTACGTCAAATATGACGTTAGAGCATAATGTTTTCACTATGGATTAATCATTAGATAGCATAATGGATTACGTAAGCAGAATAAACTTTGCAAGAGTCTTGATAAGCTTAATTTGAGTGATCTCAAACCGAGAGAAACTCGTTAAGATATTCTAATTCATTGATTACTTGGGCACATTTCCTGTTAAGTTGATGGAAGATATCTGATCGATACATTTTAGGATTCAATGAAACCACTAACGGTTCAATGCATCAGTTTCTAACTTAAGACTAACCTAACATCAACAAGGTGGAACGTTGTGCCAATCCATGTCCACTTCAAGACGGAATAACCTGTCGTGGGACTAATGGACGACATACTGAAATGTTTTCGAAACCGTTTGAATTTTTCTAACAGGGAAAGTGTTCAATTCTGTGAAGTTGAACAACATTAGAAAACTCTACTCTACAAAATGACTTTCCATAAACATCCAGTTAAATATCTTTACTCAAACAAGTGATAACATACCATTACGTGCGAAATTGATTTCTGTGTCTTAAAAAGAATTACTTTTGTCTTTATAATAACTTTTCAGCAGAATGTTTGAATATTCAAATGTTTAACATTTAACTTTTAAATAAACATCGTTCACTATGCACAGATATGTCGTCAGCCTAACATGAGAGCAGGTGATACAATAGATAAAGAATCTATCAAGAGGACACGTTTCTCTCCACGTATGAAAAACTCACCAGTCTTATGAGAAATAGCAACAACCATACAATGCGACGAATATAATTGCAGGTCGAAATCTACACTTGTAACTTATATTCTTATTTAAAAATTGCATACATACTGAGGCGGTGCATGGGGGGCACCGGAGCTCTGTGGTCGCAATTGGACCTACCGTTTAAACCTTTTACTTTTGTCAGGGGAGCACATTTGCAGGGGCGCTGTCGTGCCTACCGCTGCCATTGTATCCTGTAAACCTATCTAGGTTTTCCTATGACAGCTGAAAACAATTGAGATGTGAACCTGCTGCCAAATATGCTTCTGGTTATCCAAACCGTTTCGAAAACATTTCAATCCACCGTATGTTACTCCCACAGAAGGTTGTTCAGTCTTGTAGTTGGATTACCACAAATTTCAGCGCCTAAGTATCAGACTTCACTATGAAACTGATGCATCAAACCTTCAACCTTCAAAAGTGTCATTCATCTTTTTGATCAGATTTCTATCGACTAAACACCATATGTGTCAAGTAATCAATGCGCTGAACTTTAATCCTGAAACGGATCCCGAAACTATTTTAAATATAGAAACAATTTGGAAACAATTAAATCAACATTTAATAGATTTTGCGTGTCTTTTGTGATTCACCTTTTGCTTTCATTCATAACATTTTACTTGATATTGTATTTGTTTATCAAAAAAAGCGAAACGTCACGCACCACTGAATAAATAGGTGTGATAAATTTAATAAGGACATCATATCTGCAGAGAGATCAACAAGAAACCCAGTCACAACAGCTTCAGATTGTGCTGTATGGAAATGAAATCATCCAGTGACAATTTGATTTGCATTTAAAGCTTTCTGATCCAAAGAGATTTCAGATACCGAGATTCTATGACTCATGGCCTCTCGATACCGACGACTAAATCTGGCATCGTTGCGCGTCGAATCCATTGGAGAGGAAATCTGATTTGAAAGACGATGGAGGGATTAATTGTCCGATATGAATGCCATTTATTGCATTGAACATTGCTCAGCTCTTACATTTATTTATCGGAACTGATTTGATTTTTATTCTGTGGGACCAGAAGAACCGTTATTACGTAATACGTGATATTTCCCAACCCTCACGTTTATAGACCGCAGTGTGTGATTAAAACTCTTCTGGGCATTCCGTTATCAATGAAATGTGTATCTAAAACAGAAAATACAGTTTGTAGAATTGATATTGCATCAATAGCAATGAGGAAGTGAGTTCTGACTTTCGGTTTGACCCCAGTATATGGATCAGAAATTTGGGAGTGTTGACATCAGTCTGGATTACAGAATTGGGTTCTGTTGATATCTGAAATATTTTTCGTTGTTTTGTGAAAATGACTATCGAAAACTACAATGGTACCTCTCTTAAGGAGAACAATCCGTTCCACAAAATGTCTGGTTAGATGAAAAGTGAATAGTTAAACCTATGGGATTTCAGTAATTCGTTCCAAATCAAAATATCGGACCCCTAAAATGTTAATAATAACATTGTAAATAATGTATAACGTACTAATTACTTTCTAAATAATGTACAAATACAAAAGAAACCCATGTAAATAAATGTATAACGTACCCCATGTAAATAATGTATAACGTACTAATTACTTTCTAAATAATGTATAAATACAAAAAAAGCCCATGTAATAAATAAATTAATAATATTATTATAATTCCCCAAATATCCACCCGTCTGTCAAGCGCTAGATATAAATCTAGATAATTATAAAATAATAATCTTATGAAATTTTGTAGTTTATTATTATATATTTCGCTAGGAGATTTGGGGGGAATTGGGACCTCTCGCTAAGTGAAATTTCGTTATTAGACGCCTTCGCTATGACACTGAAGTATGTTATTCGCTATTTTTATATACTGAAAAGATTTCGATATGCGGAAGAAACCGAAAAACGTTTATGAGTTTATACAGATGCTGCAGATGTAGCATAGCGTTGAGTGATAATTAAGTAGATATTTGTTGAACTGAACCTAGACTGACACAAGGCACAAGCAGTGAAGATCGAACCCACTAGGATGCGAGACAAACTGATTCATCGGCGTTATGTAGTTCAAATGTTGATGTTGGGTAGATGAAATCCGTTGATAGAAGAAAGACTTACGAATCGAATGCAGTAATCGTACACTCTGTATTGTTCAGCTAACAATAACTACAATTGAAGAAATATGTCTGTGTGTTTATCAGTGTGCAGGCGCCACGATTACTCGACAACTGCCCATTGTACGAAGTTGACATTCGTCAGATATATTAGTCAGCACACAAGACAGTGCAGTGTCGAGTTCGAAGCTTTTTGGATCAGCGGTTCTTGAGGAAAATAAAAATAAATAAAAAATACAGATTATAGATCTTTCTTCATAGTTTCTATAAATTATCTCCCTTAATTTCCGCTCTTTAGAATTATCTACATTTAGATATAAAATATCTAAATTGGCAACACTGAAGAGAAGTAGCCGAAATATTTCGGAGCCGTATTTTCGTACGACAGACGGGAAATTATTTTACATGACAAATCTGGCAGACTGCTCCAGTCCGGTCCCTTCCAAACATTCACCAGTAACGCCAAAGTGAAATCATGTGTAAGGGGTAGTGGCCAGGCTTTGTGCCCTGCAGTGTCTGCATGGACGCCAATCACAAGGAGTTTTTTGTTTGTTTTTTAAGTATGTGTAATGGAGATGATCAGCTGATAATGACTGTATGTAACATGTGATCAAATTCTGTTTTGACGACTTTTAGTTTTTCACGGTTTGTGGTCTGTAATTGGATTACTGCTTGTGATATTTGTGGATAAACCTCCTTTGGAACAGAGGTAAGTAGTATAAGAGGTTTATTAAATATCTATTCTTCAATTTGACGAGGAGATCTAAGTAGGAAATGTGTACCAATGATGGGCCTAGTATCATTGGTCACATAAATGAAGACGTCACATATCCAAATTTACTGGGATACATCACTATCCATGGGTGTGGATAAGCAATTTCTTGACTCACTGCAGAAGTAGCCAGAATAATGGATATTCGAGCACTGCTGTCTACCAGGAAATCAAATCCGGGGTGGGGGGAGGTCTTATTGAATACGTGAAACAATCGACTGTTTTTTGGTATTGCCAGTTGTGTTAGTAGCTTCAACGCAACGAGTATTTTCCCTTGGGGTTTGCTTCTCTGTATGAGTCAGGCGATGTGCTTTTGCTCAGAACATGTTGTGATAATAACATGCCGCATGGTCTTTGCTGCATCTTTAACTTGATCTGTCGTTTCTCTTTTTTAATTTTTTATTTTAATTTTGACAACAAGTAATCAGCTTGTGTCTTCCAAGGTCTTCGTTCAAAGGAATTTAGCGTCGAATAGTTTCCTCTTCTCTGTTGGTAGAAAATAGTTGGAAAGCCATTCCTATCATGTGTTCAGCCAATTAGCATGCCAAGAAACATGCCTTAATGTGGTATCGGTTTGATCTTCCCGATTCCCAATGTAGCCACAAGTTGAGTGAACCAAAGATATGGATCTCTATATCCGAAAAAATACGGAGATTCGCATCTTTGGGTCGCTCAAAACGTTCTGTACTCTCGTAATAGTACACTGTATTCGTTGGATTTATCGATTGAAGTGGTCATTTACATCGTTAGGGTGTTTAAAAAGTGAATGTAGGTGGACGTAGATTTTGGATCGATGATACCCTTTACGTTATCTATGATTAGGTTACAAAAATAAAAACACTTCATCAGAATTATCAGTTGAAGTTATGAACTTCAATGTGCACTTTAGATACCTTGGCAGTGTTTATGACTTGGACTCTTAATGGCGAAATCATCTGGCCGTTTCTTTTGATTATTTTATTACACTATCACCGGATTCACTAATTAATGGTGCTTTCGTCTACTTCATTTGAAGTGATTAACAGCCTTTTATATCAGAATTACAAGTAAAAACGTATGAACTAATTAAGTACGGGGTCAGCATTTAAAGTATATATAGATTGCCTATTCATGCGGTTCTATATGCTTTATGTAACTTATTTCGTGTGATAAAATTAGTAAGAGAGATGAAACTTTGCTTACAAATCAAAAAAAGGAAAACAACGACAAAACCATGAGTTAGCCCTTTAAAATACTCAGATATGTCAGCTGGGAGACTAGATATGAAATTCCATTTTTTTGGTGTGTGCTGGCGGCCATTTATGCAAATAAGGTAGTTCTTCCCAACTGTTTTCTTGGAAACATCTTTTTTCTGAAAGAGGACATCCTAAGGAACATTTTTGTACCCTAAATGTAGGGTCATGGGGTGGGGCTGCACGGTAGGCGCTGCTGCCCCCCGGACTAATAATATTACTTGATTGCGTCAGTGATTATGACTAGTCAAGTTAGTTTTAGGTACGATGAAGACCAGCACCTTCTCACCCACCCATATTGGCTGCGTATCACATTTTCTTTAAATTTGTATAAACTTAAAAAATCAATATTTGTTTGCATTAGCAAGAAAAATAGAACTTTCCACCACTTGCCATAAGAATTATTCTCGAAAAGAAAGTCATCGAATGGATCAAACAAAACATTGTTGTAGCAACAAAAAGATCGAGTGGAACAATCCAAACAACTTTGGAATGAAAGGTTAACTACTGGTGAATTTGTACTGTGGTGTGTTAGTGTCTAATTGGTAGTAACACAATGCTAAGGCACTTGCAGTAATATAGTGTAGCAATTATCGCTAGCAAGTCAGAGGACAGGCAGAAGAGAAGGGACGAAAATAGAAGGAAGATGGATAGTAAGAAAGAATTAGGAAAGAAATCTTGATTGAGTGAATGACTAATTTCATTCCATAAATAGAAAAGGAAATGAATTTCCTTACTGCGTTGTCTTTTGTAAACAAAGGTGGGAATATCATATGTCAAATTGTAATCTGAAGTCAACAAAGATGGGAATACAATTGGAAATGTCTCAGATGATAAATAAAGAGTGATATATAGCTGGAATGGCCTCCATTCTGTCTCTACTCTGGGGTGTCCCCTCCAGGACGCATGCCTGGGCGAAACGTATGGAGATCCGGGGATGCCCAGTGGTCAGAATCCCCCTTGAATACATTTATAAATATTGTTATGCCGGTCCGCATCGGGACGGCGAATGGGGTGGGGGAAAACAGTCGTGGTCAAAGAAAAAGGGGACTGATAAAACCAGAACTGACATATAACTCGGAAGCCATAGGGTCAGGTAGGGAGTCTGATTATGAGAAGAAGGGCGGAAGTTCGGGTATGGCAGATACACAGGTAAGGACATAAGAAAATACCACACTGAAGAGGACTATTAGATGTGGTCGCAATTTGGGACATAGTGGACTGAAATGATACAGTGAGTGCCAAACCTTTTCTTTTTTGCCTGTTCTATGCCGAGCAAAGGCATAAAAAACGGTCTGTTCTTCTGCTGAGCTGGACGCGGTCAGTTCCGGCATAGCAGTTATGAACTGTTGTCTTGCTTGTCTTGTTTATTTATGTTTGCTTAGATTTTGCTTCTTCCGCTTTTCTCGCCTAAAACCTGAAATAATAAACACGCGCGTGCACCGCTGGGTGGACTGTGGTTGGTGGCGCCCACAGCCAAGGCAACGGAGGCTGTCTAAACGATACGTGGTTCCTACGTGAAGTGACATTTAATTATTATGAAACAGCCCACAGATCAATGAACAAAATAGCCATTATAAAACATTCTAAATGTCATTCTTGGAGCCATGTTCCAACATTTTTCTTTTAGCATTCTTTGATTGTATTAATTGAATAACATTGACAAAGAAAAACTCAATGGCCATGTCAGTTAGAATCCCTATTAAAAATAGTATGCATTGATAACTAAAGAGTTATTTTTTTTTTCATGTGGCTCACTACAGAAAACAAAAAATGCTTTATTTGTGTTTCTTTTTGCTACTCTATATTTTTTGTTGATGTCTGAGAAAATTAAAGAAAAGACTTAAACAACTAAATATTGTTATTTTCCTTTCCTGAAATAGTCATTAAAGGCCAAATCAAAATGAGTCTCTGAGAATTCATCAAAGTCAGTCTCTAATTGGATTAATCAAATGACAGTTGTCATTACATTTCATGACTAAATATTTGTCCTTTGAGGAAAAACAGAACACTACATTCCGCTTGGGAATAATACTGCTTTCATGTTGTTGTTTATTTTGTAGAAATCAACGGCAAGGCACTCATTGTTTAATGCATAGCTACTAATGTTAGAATATTGATAGGGTAGGATGGAAATAGATAGCGTAGATTTTATATGTTGTGAAATGGGTGCCTGGATTTTCACTTTACTCCGCTAAATAGCAGTTTCTCTTCAGAATAGATACGGATATATCAGTGTGTTAATGCGTGAGTACATAAAGAGATGCGTGTATACGCATAAGTGTGTTTATGCATGCGCGTGTGTGTTGGATAATGTTAATGTTTGGATAGTGTGTCGAGGAAGAATGGGATTTAGTCGGTAAATACACAGAGGGATATTGCTTGTAAAAGAATCACCTGATTAGAGAATCTAAAGACAAAAGGTGGTGTTTACCATAGACCGAGGGTGAAGGTCTTTGGTTGACAGCAGATGGGGTAAACAAATTCTATTTTAAAAACATAATACGTGTTGAATTGCTGTTATGATATTTCTTTAATAAGCACGCAAGAATATGATCTCACTAAGTTGAAAAATATAGGACAAGTGTCATATTATGGGGCGTAGCCGACCGATATATTTAAAATGATAATCACAAAGGTCATATTGTGAGACGTGACCAAGTGTTATGGGATACAGCTCATGGGGTACGCGGATGAGATATATGTTATGTTTACAAGCGCGGTCACAAAGTCCAAGCCCTGTGTTATATTCTGAGACAGCCAAGGCTCATACATGAATCAGGCGCTTGACCAATAAATCTAAAAACAATGACATAACAAGTGTCGGCCGAGAAATTATTTATATATATATATATATATATAGGCCTGCAAATTCAAAGCAAGTTAGACAGAGTGTCCACCAAACATCAACGAAGTCCAATGATCAAAAGGTCAAAATCAGCGAATAACCCAACATAAGTCTAATGGTGATTGGAGTTCAATATTACTCCCCACCACATTATGTAACACTAATTTCTGCCACTATGTTATAGATATTTTTAAGACAGAGTTTCTGCTATAATAAAGTCACAGAAAAACAAGATTGCTTTATAGTTTCAGCAAGTTACAGTTTTCAGCTTTTACTGGTAAAACAAATCTTAACCCTTTCTTCCTTCACAATTTAACTCTGGTCTATGCCAGTGAGTAATCAGTGCGTATCAGAAGTAAAGAATAAACTTGATACAGTTCATTAACTATTTGTTTTTGGAAATATATATAACAATAAAGACAATACATTGGCTCTAAGATAAGAATGCCGTACTCCAAATAAGCTGAATAAAACTGTATGCAGGTTTTTTCGATAAACGAATCAAGTTATAGTGTCGGATCTCACCTCCAAACATTTATATCATTTTTGACATTCCATACATCTCTCAGTAGGGAACCCTTTGTCGGACGTTTAGTAGAAATATCCCACAAATAGGCTCCATGCGTTTCCCGCCAATACTACCAAAGATAAGATCTCTAACATCCATCATTCGACCTGTCAACACTAGGCTCCAGTATGAGGATAGACACGATTGGACGTTTAATATTAAATTTGTTTATCAATCAGAGAACTGCGCTTATACTACACAACAACGCAACAGTTCTACTTCTTAGAACTATCTCTAAACTGTAAGTAAAAACCTCACAAACCTTAGCTTTCTTCCTTTTGTATTCTATCCTTATTATATATTTATACTTTTGCGTTTCGTATTTTCATTCATGCCTTGTTGTATTTTTATGTCAATTTCAACATTCTTTCCTTTGCTATTCGTCAGTTCCTTATTGTCACAACAACTTGTCTACGTTCCCCCTTTCCTTACCGGTGTCCAGTCATTCATGTATCTGACGGCTCCTACACCACACTAAGTGTTAACTACCTACACACAAGCGCAAGTGAGCGACACACGCTTTGCCCATAGGGACATAGTAACATTGACTTATTCACAACTCCCTTACCGACGAATAGGCATATTGCTCATTTTGACTAACATCGGACCATAACTTTATTGTAACTAGGAAACTTTAAATACCATCATTTATCTTTGGAGTCAGATATCTTAATAACCATTACATAATGGTAACATTTCCACTACAATAGTGTTTATATGCTCTAAAATGTATTATGAAAATCATTAAGCGATGTAAAAATCATTTCTATCATTGTTTACTTTGTAATATGACTAATGACAGATTATTTTAAATGAACAGTAAGAAAAAAAGCAACAAATTTGATATGAAAAAAATCATAAAATGTAATAAACATGAATACGGATAAATAAAATATCTAAATGCATGATAATAGTGAGAATAATTATAATTTGACTTGGAAGAATGTTAATATGTAAATCAGAGGCTAATGAAAAATGTTGGGTCTGCTTAATAAGAACATCAATGTCTATATAATCTCTCTATATATAAAGTTGTAATGTATGTATGTATGTATGTACTCTCATAAATCAAGAACTACGCACCCAAGACAACAAATAAAACTATAATCGATTTCAGCACGTCTGACGGCTCCTACACCACACTAAGTGTTAACTACCTACACACAAGCACAAGTGAGCGACACACGCTTTGCCCATAGGGACATAGTAACATTGACTTATTCACAACTCCCTTACCGACGAGTGTCGATTTTTAGAAAGAAAGTTTTTTTTCACTTTTTTTGCATTATTTTGGGTCCCAAAACTATCCAGCAGACAGCCTGTACACAGTCAGTCAAAAGTAGGTCATGTGTTTGTCCCCGGGGGTTGGGGAGGTGGCATGTACAAATAGTATCCAATCAACAGCTGTAGCAACCCAACACCTTCCGGAGTGCGGGTGTGACCTTCCGCATGGACTAGTATATCTATACTAATATTTTAGCCTTTTGTTTGTTTGTACGTGTCTCTTTCATGCTAAAACTACAAGGCCTATCGACCTAATATTCGGCATGTAGACTCACAAGATGTCATCTTGTGACATAGGTTATGTTAGGTTGACATCGGCAGTTATTTGGGGTTACCAGAGGTAATTTTTCCAGCCCTAAACATTCGAAACAAATAATTTTAATGTTAGCATTTTCTCCAACCATTATTCTTATGATTGGTACTAAGATCTCTTGCAAAACAAAATTATATAAGTTGTGTGTGTTTTCCGTCATACATTGAATTAATCATCAATAAAAGAGATGTTTAATAGTAGTAAACATACTGTTTCTGTTTCACTGTGAAAGCCTTTGGCCTCTCCCATTCCCTTTTCTAACTGTAACAAGCATGCTAAATATAAATCAGGTCATTTTGTTTTTTAAGTAAAGTTGAAAGTAATTTCGAAGTTAAGATTATATTTCTTTCTTTTAAATTGAAAATATAAACAACTTCTTTTTGGTTGGCGGTGGGGATATGTTTACGGTGTAACTATAATTCTGATCTGGACCTGTAATTTCCGTCCATAGTATGATCGTCCAGAATCATTTTTCCAAAACACAAAAATTCATCTAAACATAATTAAAATGTCTTCATAATGGAAGTAACTGCAATACTTTAAAGCAATAGTTTTGTACAAAGGACAGGACATAAGGATCCTGTTCAGCATTAGATTCATATTATAAATAAAAATAAAATTTTAAACAAATTCTTCATTTTTCAAAAATGACACTTTTCCAAAGGTAACAGTCTTATTTAAAAAAAAGAAAAAAAAAAGATTCTTCAGAAATAAAAATCTTTGTTACAGTTTTCAGCTTTTACTGGTAAAACAAATATTTTTGTTTCTTTCTTCATAACTTTACTCATAGATTGATTGAATTATCAGTGCGCATCAGAAGTAAATAATAAACTCTTGGTGTAAATAATCGTTTTTCAATTTGTTGTGCCATGTAAGAAGAAAGACACTGGGCAACATATTTTCCATTGTGTTGTGAAATTTGAAGTTATTTTTCCCCGGGAAATGCCGGGTATCCTAGTTAATAATATAATAGATTTCATGTTCTAAAAGCCATTGCACCAAACTACAAGTATGTTGCCATGGCTTTTAGAACATGGAATTTTATATTGTTTAATCAATCGTTAACTATATTGAAAGGTAAGCAAGCCTCTTCATAGGAATTCAACAAAGAGAAAGAAATACTCCTTTCTAGATGTAGAGAATAAAATGTGAAAAGAGGATAACTGGCATTCCATGGGAAATTATGAAATACCACCACCCATATATGCTGTATTTGGGGTGATCAATTAAAAGTTGGAAAAGGGGGTGATCAATGAATAAATTACTTCTCTCGCTTTTTGGGGTCTGTGATCACTAAAAAAGGTCTGCATTTTCAAAAAGCAAGCGGGCAAAAACTAGTGACGAATTTAGCATAAACTTACATTGAACACCCCTCTAAAAACCTATTGGGGGTGGGGGGGTTTCAAAAAACAAAAAAAAAATAATTTTCCCTACTCACTGAGTGTGCAAATTTCAATTAATCCACAATATCTTCAGATTGCGTCATGGGAAATAATATGGATGTTATCTGAACTTCTCATATACAATAAATGTTTTACTTACATGCAATTTTAAAAGGTGAACCCACTCATCTATACAAGATTCTAAACCTATTCTCATTGTATTTATCACATTCAAACAATTAAAAACTGTTTTTGCTTTAGCTTATGAATTTAATGTTCTTGTGGGACCGTATTTAATTTTTAAAATCAGGAAAATATAATTTTGAATTAGTAATTCTAGCTTCATGGACAAAATTACTGAAACTCTTTTCTTGGGTATCAAAAATACTTGGTTATTGACAAACACAAAGGCAGCAGATATTTTGAAATAGAAATAGGTTTCATAATGTAAGAAATTGTCTTGAGTTCATGATGACTGCTTATATCATTGACAGTCCATTGTTAGTGCCTTATAAGTAAGTCACTGAAAAGAAACAGTCTGATCGAAATAACAAATATAGATAAAATATGAAAAGACATCTTTTTCTATACCTTTCCACTATTCTATTTCCATTCCATTTCTTTATCTTATATGTTGCATATAAACCTTTGTTTCATTTTTATATGTTTATATTGAAGTGAGAAGGTGCACAAATATGTAGTTGTATTTTTGTCAAACTCCAGGACAAAGAGTGAGTTGACATTACTTCTCTATGTAACAAGATTTATCAAAAAAACAAAGAGAAAAGTGACTCACAAGTTGAGACTGTCAGACACTGTAATAAAGATTCTGTGTTAGCATCCAATCAGAAGAATGTAAACATGTTTGATATCCAGAAATAAAATGATCTGAAGAATATGATTTCTCTTGGGATCAATTGCACAAGTCACAACACCAAGCAAGGAAGAAAGAGCTGTGAGAATCATGCGCAATTGAAATCAATTCAAGAATAATATTGTATAGTTGTTCCTTTTGTTTTGTTGACAGATGCTAATACAAATATAATGAAATACCTTATGTGTGCTTTTATATGTAAACAAGAAGTTGATTTGCTGTTGGGCATTTGAACATGGTTGAGATGAAGTCTGACTCTAAAGATAGATGAGTGCATTTTGTGCCAGTTTTCAGAAGAGGCAGCAAATCCACAACACCAATACAAACCATGATTTGTATTGATGAATAATAAATATAGTTTAAATCTTTGTACTTATGTATGCAACACCAGATCTGTATTTTTCACCATCCTTTAAGGAAACTGAAAATGTGCCCTTTTTAACTTTAATTTTATTCTCCTCGGTAACAAGAATCATGGATGCCAAAACCCAACATTTTGGTTCTGTCTAATCTTTGAATGTAATTTTAAAGAGAAATATAAAAGAGAAATATAAAGGGTAAATATCCTTTCTTATGAACACAACAAAGAGAGTTTAAGAACCATTGTTGACAGCAAAGCAGTCTGTGAATTATAATTTTTCAACATGTTTGAACATAAAAGTGATTTGGTTTGAAGGATACAGAAATTAGAGAATGCTAGTCTGGGCAGGGCCGTCGGAACAAAATTCATATGGGGGAGAGGACTGCAAGCGAAGCGGACATTCTGTTTTAGACCACACCCTTTAGATAGCTGGAAAACACCCTTATTGTAAAAGGTGCACTATTTAATTGATGGATATATGATGTATAATCTCTTTTAGGGTGTCCTGCCGACATGAGATGTCTCGTCGTGGGTTGCTCATTTGCAGGAGGGAAATCATGAACTTGGCGAGAAAGGAACGAAGACTCGAAACCTCTTTATAAAAATATCTTATATATTTTTTATTTCATAAGATACATTTTGTTGGCCGGAGAATGAAGAGTGGGATAGAGATAATGAGAACCGGCAGTTTGTCCCCAACAGGGACACCGGTTTCGTGCCTTCCGGCCCAGCCTAGGCGGTCTGCCTCTCTGGCACAAATACAAAACAATATGTAGACCCTGCTCTTTTTCTCTTAGGGATCTCTTCCGCTGATAATAAAATGGTAAAAACCGAGAAAGTCCGAACAATACAACAGAAAAGAATGTTCATCATCACCTGTCCATATTTCATTTTAACCTTAACCTTATTGTTTTCAACATTCCTATAATTAGTAAGTTCTCCTCATTAAATTCAAGGAACTATGGGGGAAAATGGAAATCGAAAGTCGAACTTTCCAGAGACATATCACCTATATGCGATTTACAGGGTTTAAAAGAGAAAGAAGCAATCATACTTTGTCTGTCTGCTTGACCATTGTTTGACAACTCAAAATTCAACAATATTCTGGATGTGAACTTTAACCTACAAAGAGTGTTGTTATAGATTTTGCAGTAAAGATTCATAGAGCGTCGCTACGAGTAAATTCAAACAAAAAATAACGTAACAAAAGTATATTAACATGTTAATACATTTTCAACAATCCTAATCCTTTTTTTAAAACAATATTACAGTTTTACTTAGCAACCAAACGAGCATAAAACACCAAAATGAACAACTGAAGCAAGAAAGAAAGAAAAAATGTTCATGCTGCCACCTCATCGAAATCTCTTTTCTCTCTCCGTGTTTTTGATCATCGGCCAGTCATTTCTCCCTTTTTTTTGTTCCCTCATTCTTTCTTTGTGTGTGAGTTTCTTGTATATATCTATATTTTTTGCGAGTCTCTTGTATATATATATATATTATTATTGTTTTTTCATATTGTCTAAGCAGAGGCAGAGACACTGAAGTTGAGACTTGAGTTCTATTGAAACTGACTTCTTCAATACTTTATTCCCATGAATTTAAGCTAATAGTTGAAAGATTATTGTTTATCCTGTGGGGGGGGCGGGGCAGGTGAAAAATGAACATTTGAAAATTGCATAAAACAATGTTATGTTATAAGAGATCTAAAAACAATAGGGCCAATTGTCAATAAACTTTACAACGTCAGATAATTTCACTCCATTGAGAATTCTTGAATTTCATGTCATTCTTATAGCTGACATTGAATAGCACATTGAAACTTTTTATTTACTTCTGACTAATTTTATACAGATGACTAGCCTTTCATTTATGTTTAGCCATGGCTTTTAGTTACATACCCTGATATCATTAGACTTTTGTATGGCCTCGTTCTGTCTCTACAGGCAATGAAATGTCCCCTCCAGTATGGAGATCCTGGGATACCGAGTCATTAGAACCCCCCTCTCTACCTTGCTGATGTAGTCCAGTGGAAAGCAGAGAGCGATACGCCTGGCAGCAGCTTTGCTGCAGGGAGCTGCTGGAAGGACGTCAAATCGCCTTAAAGGGGCTCCACTCCCTGGTTTGTAATCAGAGTTGACCTTCTCCTAGACTGGTTGCCTTCACAATGCTACAGAGCCCAATCTGCCCTGCTATTTTACTCATAGCTGGGAGAATATTGTTCTATTTTAATAGAATGGAGAAAGTCAAAAGAAAGAGCATTTGTCACTTAAAATCAGCAGATTCCTCCCCTAACAGCTTGATGGTATAACCAGGAAAGCAGTTTTTCTGGACAATGCCAGGTTCCTTTGCAAGTAGTAATAGTATACCAAATAATCTAACCAAAAGTGATTTTATACTTACAAAGAAGTAGTATCCAGTATAGTTGATAAGTAATTTAAAATCTATATGGCCATAAAATCGAAAGGGATATTTATAGTCGAAAAAGGACAATTTGAATAAGGTTTATCTATTCCCTCACTATTCCTCCCTGCTGCTATATCCACCCACATACCCCTCTTTTGTGGCTGGACTTCGAAGTTCAAAAATACCGTCCCAAGTAGTTAATGAAGATTGAATTGCCTTCCAAGAACTAAAGAAAGTCATTTTAAAACGTAAGTCCCGCTAAATTTTAAGTATCACCACTTTCTCTAACTAACAAAGTTTGGACTGCAATATTTTCTTTATTTTCTACTTTGAAACTGCAAACCATTTTTTCTTTATTTTCGGGACTACAACTGATTTTTCTTTATTTCTTCGGGACCGAAAATGACTTTCTTTGGTTTTGGGAAGGCAATTCAATCTTAATTAACTACTAGGGACGGTATTTTTGAACTTCGAAATCCAGCCACAAAAGAGGGGTGTGTGGGTGGATATAGCAGCAAAAACTTATACTAAGTCGAGACTTGAATAGCTAAGGGATATCTAAGATCTACCTAACACCCAACTAACAAATATTGATGAACACAAACCCCAAATAATAGAATTGTAGCGAAAACTCTACACAAGTATGGGGGCAGGATCTCTCTGTTACCCCACACGTCCCCAGGCGTCGGAAGGGGAACGCCCCATGGATATATGGGGTACCGTCTGAGACGGCGTGGACCATAGAGACCCCCTGTAGATATACAGGGACCTACCGAATATACCAAATAAGGTAGCACCAAATTGAAATGCTCACCAGAAAACACTGGCAACGGGTGAGCCGAGTCAACAATAACATCGCAGGTAACATTATAAGTTTTGACAGTATATCAGACAGAATAGCATGGATAGTAGTCAGACTCAGCAAAAGATACACACTAAAGGTAATCCAAATCTACGCGCCTACTTCGACAAGCTCTGAACAAGAAATAGAAGAATTTTATGAAGACATCAGTAAGATAATAGACCAGCAGAAAACTAACTACACTGTACTCATGGGAAACTTTAACGCTAAGGTAGTTAAAGGGGAGACTGGGGAATCCAGTGTAGGAAAATATGGAAT
>VCCN01004990.1:2435585-2451241 GCA_006491835.1 Architeuthis dux | reverse complement strand
TATATATGATAGTCGTTGAAATATTTTAAGGTAAAATATTTCTGAGTATGTTACTGATACCGCTTGTCCGGTTCTTTCTTTTAGAAGATGTATACATGAATTAGCTGTCAGTTGAAAATACCATACTCTACTCATGCTTTCTTGGTCTGTCTGCTACATATTGTCACACACACACACACATATATTTTTTTTACCATTAAGTGATATTACCAAATATAGCTCACTTTAGTATTGGTAAATATTCTTTTAAGTCCATGTACATCCACTGTTTACATATCTATGTTGTTAAATCTAGAAATACGTTTGGATTGAGAATTTATGCTTCCGGATATTAAAGCTGGATATGTTATGTAAAAAAAATCCCATCTGATGTAGACATTTGAAGACGTGATTTTCTCCCCCGCTTAGTGCTACCTTGTTTAGTGCCTATTCACTATTAGTGTCTAGTGCCTCTTTTTCAAATATTTTTCATAATAAATTTAGCAATGTCAAATTTCCAAAATAAATAATGAATGATAAAAGACAGCACCATAGAGAGTCTCTGAAATAACTGCATACCATACCCTTAATGTGTATGAGAATAAACATATATACACACACAATTATTTATTATGTAACGATATACATTGACACCTCCCAGTGATACTCCACCAGCTCCGGAAAGTTGCTACTAGATGAGATACACAGCACTAATCTATCTTGTTGAGGCTCATCAACATAATATATTTTAAAATAATGAGAATGTCCCTGACTGGGAGCACAGCAGCAAAGCAAAGAGAGGGGTGTTCTTGACATGCTATTTATGCTACGTTATTATGTGCTGTTTTGTTTAGTGCTGAATTTTTTAGGAACATATCTATAGTGCTAACCAAGGTATTATTGTATTGGAAAGAAGAGTGGTAAATAAGAGAGATAACTATTGTGTTATTATACACAGCTAAATAGTACAGTGGATTTGTTATCAACACAAATGAAGAACTTGAACAAAAAAAGAATCCACTCTTTTGATCTTAAAATGCCACATCAAAGCAAAAGTTTTCTATTTAAAATATATACTCCTTTCCTTAAGTTGAGCTATAAACATTTACTTGCCAATAATAATGCACAAGACAAAAAGTGTGAACTTGTGGTTTGAGAAAATTTAATGTATTGATCTTGTTGAAGTATATAGACACAATAGGTTGTTTTCATTTCAGTCTGTCCACATGATATCTCCAAAAGAACGGATCCAGGATTTTTTTCTGATTGAGAGATATTTTTACGTTTTTTTTTTCATACGTTTATGTATACGCTCATGACTTTCCACACAATATATCCAAAAGTTCTCTTTCTATGAAATTCTGTGGAAGGATGGACAATGCTAAAAAGTTATCAAATCTTGGATCCATGCACAATTACCTCCTATATGTTGTAGTTATATGTCCACACCACATAATATCATCAAAATTTCATGACTTTCCACATTATTTCTGCAAAAATTCTCAATGAATTTCAATGAAATTTTGTGAAAGGATGCACAATAGGTTAAAACGTTATCAAATCTTGGGGCGGCTCCAGGCTACAGAAGATATGATTAGGCAATTAGAAGAAAAATCTCATGAATATAAAAGTTTGACCATTTCAGAAAGGTTAAAAAACCAAGCTTATTTTGTTAGAAATTATAGTATTTAGTATTTGTGTTTCACTCTTACAAATATTGGTGTGTGTCTTTTGTTAATAGAATCTTTTAAAAAATCACCTACAGTAACAAATAAGTACACATGCACTGACATGTGTTATTTCCCAAAGATTCCTAAAACTTTCTTCATTATCCACTTAGAATTCAAGTTTCCAGTTTTAAATTTCATAGACAAAGTTGATTTGTTTAAAAAAGATAATATAAGCAAGTTTTAAATGTTGAGAGATAAATATGAGGTATAATATTTATTATACCTGTCAAATACATATTCTTTGCTATAATGATCTGATTCATGCTTATGTATACAATATAGGTATTTTGATAACTATCAATAAATAAATAAATAGAAAATTAATATTCATATTTAAATTAATCTTGATATTAGATGAGGTCAGAAAATATTCTTTATTTTGTCAACAGTTTCTAAGTTGAAACACAATCGCAACCTTTTTATCAGGGTGTATTTGTTAATAATGCATCCTACCAGTTATGATGTATGGCTTCAAGACTTGGACAGTTAACAACAGACAAGCAGAGATACTTGTCTTAGGCGAGAGGAAAATTGAATGGATAATGTTAGACATTATTGTATTGTGAGACAGAAAGCACAACAGCTGGATCAGGCATTAAACATGTCTCTTTGCTGACATAGTTCAATCCATCTGGCACACCAAACACAGATAGGAAGGCCATCTAGCCCATCACCAAGATAACAGGGGGTCATTAGAGTCACTGAGTGGACACAAAGACCAGGACCCAGGGCTGACCAAAGACGAGGGTGGAGCGATGAGCCACATAGGTCCAACATGATTGTGCACTGCCAAGAATAGACATCTGTGGGACGTGAGAGGGCGACTGCCTTCAGGAGTGTGAAAAGTCTGATGATGATGATGATTTGTTAATATAGATAAAAATAATACTGGATGCCTGGTTCAATATGTATATGTAGAAATAAAGAAATATATTTCAGACTTTTGGATTCTACTGAAATCTGTATATTGAAATATATTGCTCTCATCCAGTATTGTTGAGCACACATTGTTATTAAATTCCTGGCTAGTTGTTTAAGGCATATGTGTTTATATCTTAATAGATGTGCTCAGCTATATGAACATGTGTAAACAATGCCTGAGTGAGAAGTGAGATATCTGAATCTGAGTGAGATATTTGAGGGGGATCTCAAATCTTATTGATGGAAACATGAATAAAACAAGGGAATATCAATCTGGCTACATGATCATCATCATCTTTCCTGTGTATTTTTGTTCTGTTGCAATTCTAGTGTTGCTTTACCAATCAAAAAACAGTATCATTTATCTTGACTTAAAGGCAGAACTCAGGAAAGTTGCATCCTGCCAAGGGTGTGGTCATAAAAACTTGTAAGAATAAAGTCCTGGTCTTGACCAGACTTGGAACTTTTGTAACATAATGCATGCACATGTTTTAGTTGCAGCAGCAGTTGCCAATCAATCCCAGGAAAGATAATGATGCAGCGAAGTCGGTGACCAGGCAGGTTCATGGCCCAAAAATGGTCCCACCGAACCGTGGGAGAGAGGAGTCAATCTGCTATCTATTAAAATTGATTCATTTATTTTCTATAATCGCTTCTCGGATGCAACTAAGGTTCAAATCCAAAGCACTATTGTACCTTGAATAAAAAAAATACTCTTAAAAACTATCAATACAATTTACGAGGACTACTATCATGAGTCATTGGCTTTCTGCTTCCCTTCTCCCATTTTAATGTCTTACTACCTCTCTCTCGCTCACCCTGTGTCCCCATGTCCAGTGGAGTACCAAAAAACATGTATGCCTTAGTCAAAATCCGGTCATCGACTATTCTTGTCTTGTCAGTGTTTTTTTACCGCAAAAAGAAATCAAACTCCTTTGTTTAAACGGTTCAGTCAATCACCAGTGAGATATTTCAAAAACCTTATGGAAGGGAGTGTAATTGGTTTACTACATATTCATCTAACCCTGCTTGCTTGCAAAATTATTTCTGCCTGTATTTTTTTACACTTGCAAAGATTACTAAGCTAACACATGCAATGTAAACTGGGACTTTGTCGCTAGGAATTGTTTCTTAAGAGATGGACACTTTACTTATATTCAGAAGAATTCCTCACTTGAACTTGGCTCTAAGACTGATAATGATTGTATTACAGAACATGAAAATAATCATAATTCTTTATAAGATCCAAGATAATCATAATTTTTTATGAGACCCAAGACATCTCCTTGACCTGCAGAATTATATTAACAATAGTAATTAGAATGCAATTAAATTAAAAAGACTAAAATGTTGAGATATTTGACTTCTCAAAATCAGCTCTGTAGGTTTCTTAGGAAATAAAACTGAGCAATAGAAAGATATTCTATTTTATTCATTCATCCTATCCAGAAAGATATTCTTAGCCAAAATAATTTTTACAAATTTCTTAAAAGATAATGTATTCTACTTTGCAATAGTGAATATCTCTATTTTTTCCTGCTAATATTTAGTAATTGATATTTGTTGTTCTTTGAAAAACATTATTAATATGTTCTGTGTCTAAAAATCTTATTTGATTGACTGACTGTGATACAAGACTTTCTCCATTACATGGATTATAGAAGAACCTCTGTAAAAATAACAAGATTACTGTATCAAAAATCAAAATTTATTGAGATTTGAATGTAACATCTGATACAGGAAGGATTTTACACATATTATCAACTAGCATATATGTGCACACCTTTCAAGTAGGTTTATTCAAATTAATTTTGTTTTCATTATCATCAGTACTGCATTTTGGCTGTTCTATTTCAAGTTTTCCAAAAAGTTCATAACATAATTAGTAATGATATTTTCTATAGTTTTGAGAAGGGTCATTAACATTTATATAGATGTTCAGATGATTGAACTCCTTGTTGTTTGTGCTGTTAACATAACGTTTCGTCCGATCCATTCTTCGGCCATTCTCAGGTGTAATATCTGTTTACCCCATCACATTCGGATATTACACCTGAAGAAAGCTGAAGAATGGATTGCCTGAAATGTCATGTTAACAACACAAACAACAAGGAGTTCAATCATCCGAAGAACTATTTAAATGATTAGAAATATTGTATGAAAGAATATATACACTTTTTAAATGATAAGTGTATTTTTTGTGTTAGATATAAGAAAAAATAATTAATATAGCTTTTCATATGTTATCAGTCAAAACATTTCAACCTTTAACTGAATGGGAACTCATTTTAAAAAACAAACAGGACTTCCTTTGGGAAGAAAGCTTTGGTTTGTATAATATTTTACTGACATTTTACTTCATCACAAAGAAAGAAAAAATTTCAAAAACTATATGTAAAACTTCACTTGTGTTTCTCCAATAAACATCTTTTCTCTTCAAAACATTCAAGGAGAATGTTTATAATTGAGTACGCTCAATATTATATTCTCTACTCAGAAGAGAGAAAGGAATATTTCAAATAAATGAAAATATTGAAATTTTGACAATACTTGTCTGTGTGATGATATTTTTCTGAACAGAAATAAAAATTGAAAATTTAATAATAATTTATATGAGAAGACATTTGTTAAAAGTTCTTTACATAATGTTGTTATTTTCAACAGGCCCCTTCAAACACTTTCCTAATTATCTTGATCAAAGGAATTACAGAAAACACTTACCATAACGAATCTTTTCACTGGCACAAAATGTCAAGGTATACAATCCAAAACGTATTATCCAAAAATGGATATTCATAGCTCCAAGAAATTGATTCTGTGGAAGAAAAAAATCATCACATTTGTAAGAATAATAGATATTGGTATACAATAAAGTAATAGAAAAGGAAACATCATTACTGTGTGTGTGTGCACATGTGTGTGTGTGTGTGTGTGTGTGTGTTACTCATTAAACAACATGAAAATTTTAACCTTCATTGTCTCTTAAGTTTCTCTAAAACCTTTACACAAGTTTAACATGGATACATACATAAAAAGCCCAAACACACAGACACACACAGACATACAGATGCACATATATATGTATTATTTTGTCAGTGACTCTTTGTTTCATTCCATTATTTAGCTCAATAACCACTTTTGTCTTTTTTTTGCATAACATTTTTAAAAAAAATACTTATAAATGTCCAGAATGAAAAATAAACATTATCAGCTCAATTATTTAGAAAATAGTCTTAAGCCACTTTGTTCTAGATAACAGGTAAGTTATAAATATAAAAATTGGTTTTTGGATTTCAAATTGCAAATATATTTTTCTATTATCAAATATCAATCTTTAAGATATCTTTTAATTTCATGAAAGACAATTCCTTTACTTTCAGCTAATTTTATAACATTAATTAGAATTCATTTCTATTATAAATGGCAAGATTACCAGATGTATTAGAATAGATTAAATTCATGTTACAAAGAAGAGAGAATGTGTTTCAAATCCATCGAGTGGTGTTTAATTAACAAAAGATTACGTTCTTAATAATTATATTTTATGTATAAATTTTGTAGTGTTTATTCTAATGCTTATATTATTCATTGTTAGTTGATTAATTTATCATTTTAATCAGGAAGGTTCTCAATAAAATGATATGATTAAATAGTAGCTTATATGAAGGTAAACATTTGTTATGATACAGCCAGAATTCTATTCCCTTTTCAATAAAGGTTGAAAGTGGATCAAATGAAAAATAATTATAGTCCCAAGAGCAGATACAGACATCTATTTGAACATATTCATCAGGATGAGAAGTTTTCAAATAGAGGAAAGAGAATAGTCGTTCTTCTGTCACATCAAGTAAATGACTCATACGTTTTCAAGAGACACTTTTCAGATGTTTCAGTGATAAACTCTTCAATTCAATGCTTTTTTGGAAGCATAGAAGAGAATAAAATAATCTGTTCATGGGTTTTGTTTTTAATTTGTGGAGATTTTAAGATAAATAATAGATGGAAATAATCCATCAGTAAATGAGCTCAAATACAAGAACTATGAAAAGTGATTTTTTGGGGTCAGTTTTCTTTAAGAAATAAACTTAGTTTACTATATTTTACCATCTCCAGTTCAGTGCTGGAATTGTTGAGCTACTAGAAAGCAATCCAATTAGTTTATGATTGAAAAAAGAAGAAAAATCTATCAAGTAAATAGAAGAAAACTGGTTGCATGAGATTTGATTCTGGCATTCTATGGATTTAATGAAACTGATAATGTGAAGAGAAAATAGACAAATTTTCTATTATAATATTAAAATAGAGAGTTTGTTTTGTAAATAAAAAAATTGATTTAATAAGATAGTACAACACTAAAATAGAATAACACCATAATTGTAACTATATCATTGTGACCATTGTAAGGGATCAAATCCAAAATCAGTTCAGTTCTTCTTTTCTCAACAATACTGCATTTAAAAATGCTTGGAAAGAAGAGAAATTCCTTTTTGTCTTTTATAAAGACTGGTAGATGAGAAATATACCATAAAGTCAAATATAGAATCTTCTGCCTCATACAATATTGTCTTTTTCAATGTCACAAATCAGTCATCTATTCATAAAAGCATTGACTTTCTGCCTCCACTAACAGACTAGTACCAAAATAAATATAAGTAGTTATTTTTGCTTGTAACATCTAGCAATGTTGTTTATCTTCTGTAAGTAAATGAGACTTTCTTTTATCAGATATTGTCTGATATAACTCTTTCTATAAAATTAAATTTGTGTCATCATTATTTTGACTGTTTGCCAAGCTAACACAGATTGGAAAACACGAAGATATTGGGGAATATTTATGTCTCAGTGGATTAGAAATGAAAGAGACAAACTATTAGAACAGCATTTTCACAGTGTGTGTGTGTGCATGCATATGCATATGCATGTGAGCGTGTCTGTCTACATGTGCAAATTTCCATTAATGCTTCATATATATATATATATATATATATGTGTGTGTAGGTAAAGTAAGCTTGTATTTACAATTTTTGTTATTACAATGTGTGATTGAATGTTTCAGCCAATGTTTGTAAATCTAAATGCATATAAAAGTTTGCTAGTGAATATTTACTTCATACAAGACTAAACTATGAATGCATATATCTATAGCATAATTGAGTACAGCACTTTCATCTACATCACTTTAACTAATATCGGTTTTGTCTAAATCACTTTGGTTTAAAATTACTTTTGTCCCCACAATATCTCCAAAAGTTCTCAATGAATTTCAACAACATTTTGTTGAATGGTTAGCCAAAATTTTGGGGTGGATCAATGGATTTTTTTGATGGAGAGATATTTCTTTATTAAATTTTTGGATGGATCCTATAATCTTTTTCCTTTCAATCGAAAACAAATCCTTGGATCGACCCCCAAATCTCATCATTTCTTCCTTAGCCAATGGCCCACCATTCATGTCATTGAGAACTTTTGGGACCAAAGTGGTTTAGACAAAACTACTAAAGTGATGGAGACGAAAGTACCGTAACCCAGTGTGATATAGTATATACAGTGGATTCTATATCCACATAATAGGACCAATCTTGTAAGAACCAATTCAAATGTATGTAGTCATTTCTAATTTGCTTCATTTATTATGACAAATGCATTATTTATTTGGACCAACCAGCAGTGCTACCGAATTAACATTTTTAAAAATAAAATCTGATAGAGTTACTAAACATATATTTTTTTAGTTCTCAAAATAATTAACTTTCAAATTAAAGTTAAATGCAAAATTTTAAAAGTAGAAAAGAAAAAATAATCACAAAGATGCAAGATGGTAGATGAGAAAACCTATACTGAATATCATCATAATTTAGGCTCAATTCAGATTTTTCAAGTAGATTTTAGTATCCTACTATTGTAGCCAGAGGTATTGAATTAAGGTACCCTTAAATTGCGCTAACCTAAAGAATGCAAAAAATGTCCAGGTAATTTGCAACTGAATAATAATAGTGTGGGGTCTGTAATTGTGCTCACCCTGATAATAATAGTCTGGTTTCTATCTATCTATCTATATAATACTAAATGTCTGATTCCGTTTATCTGTATGTGACCTGAAATGTGCTTTGTAGGCAGAGGTATTGAATTAAGGTAGCCCTAAAAATAAAGAGTTTTGATCTGTTATTGGGGTCAAAGTCCCTATTTTGGCCTTCCATGGGAACTGAAATCCAGCCAATAGGGCAGGTTTTCAGCTAGTTTTATTTAATAATTTATTCTTCTTTTGCATTCCTTCACTTTTAATGAAACATTTGATTTTGTTGAATAGTTCAATAGCAGCCAAATAATAGAATGTCCATTTGACGGCATTTGTGCATAAACATGAAACTGAATCATTGTTTATGTTACAAGAGTATAATATATACATAATCATATAAATGTATTAATACTGAAGATCTCATCCCTCTCCCACACACATATGCTCACACAAATACTTATACTGTCAAATACACAAAAATGCTGATATATATATATATACATTTGTTCATTCACATACATTCATACACATGAGCATACACACCGTCACAAACTTATCTACAAATTCACTACATTGTAACATACTTACACACCCAGATGTGCACATCTATTTAAACATGCCTTTTATGTGCATTGATACAGAAAGTCTACAGGTATTCAAGAATTCTTTAAATATACAAAGTGGGCATGGCCACTTCTTCAATTAGATCTATTCACTTCCTCACCTCATCATAAAAACACTCAACATAAAAAAGTTCACATTGAATATATTTAACAAAAGTTTCCCCATTTAATCCTACAAATTGCTCCATCTGAACCATAAAATTTACTTTATTGCAGAAAAGTTCTAACAAGAGATATGCGAGAAAGAAAATATACTTATAGTAAATAAAAATCTTGGGACAAATAAATATGTAATAGATTGCTAATGCTTAGCTGTGATATAGATCTTTGTGGAGTGAAAATACTCCAGTAGGTACTGGATAGAGATAGTTTGTCACATATTTTATGTCTGTTTGATGCACACTAGATATATATGTTTAAATATATTTACTGGGGATTACTGAGGATTACTGAAAGCAAAGATGTTAGGAAGATTATTGTTTGGATTAAAGTGAAGCTTAAAGACTTGTAGCAATGATAATCTCCTTAAGATGTTTCTTCAAAAATACCAAATTTATTGTTGCAGGTCTATAGAGTTGATCGCAATAAAATTAACTGGCGGCCATTTTTAGCTTTTTCTATTTTTGATATTTTTCACCAAATCTGACACATTGGATCTGGACAGTATTTTCTCTCCAAAAATTATTGATCAGAGAGAAAGAATAGAACTGGATCCTGGCTTTCTTCTCTTAAACAAAAACTAAACCATGTTCATGGTGATAGCAAACGAAACAATCAACAACCACTGTAAAAATCATTGTATTTCTTTTCCTTTTCTATTCCTGCATTAAATTTGCTTAGGAGATTGTGCTTTTTGGGTTTTATGCTGCAAAAAATAAAACACTCATTTTTCAGAAAATTAAAAAGCTTTACTTCTGAATATGAATGTATATGATATATAAAGTTTTAAGTTCCAGTTGCCTTTGTTGTTCTCAGTAAATTTGCAATAAAGACAAATTAAAAACTAATGAGATTCAAAGTCTGTTCGTTTTCTGTCAAAAAAATGAAAAGAAATGTGGAAGTCACACTTTTATATCGTCTTCTATTTTTGCCTTTATCTACAAAATCTTTAAGGAGGAGGAGTTTTAGAGACTTTTTACAGAAATTGGGAATTTCAGGCTCTCATCATGTATTGCAATCAACATAACAAGGCATGCAATGATAATGGTAATAATGGTCTCTTCTAATCAGTTTTCCCAAAATGGTTTCAAGGCTTGCTGTAAATAGTTTAGGTGCTATTTTATCCCCTTGTCTTGCTCCTTTTGCTCTCTGTATCTTGTTTGTATCTTTATGTAGTTTAATTATTGCAGTGCCATACAAAAAAGCATATGTTTTATTCATATGAAGAATATATGTTCTGTATTTGTATTACATGACAGAAAAGTAAGCATATTTTTAATAGATATTATAAAAACAAATAAAATCTTGCTGAACCAACCCATACCAGATCTGGCTGGCTTCCCCACCCCCCAGTTGGCTGTTCTCACCACTGAGCCAACCCATAACAGACCTGGCTGGCTGCCCCCTCCAGTTGGCTGTCCTCACCATTGAGCCAACCCATTATGGGTTGGCTCAATGGCTCAGACGAATCTATTATAGATTCGTCTGGCTGCCCCTCAGTTGGCTGTCCTCACCACTGAACCAGCCCAGAACAGATATGGCTGCTCCCCAATTGGCTGTCTTCACCATTGAACCAAACCATAACAGATCTGGCTGCCCCCACCCTTAGCGGTCCGGAAACTGAAATGATTGTTCATTTGGGAAAGAGTCTTTGCTCTGGTGTAGCTTTGTCTTGTGTCCCCTTAATATAAATACAATGTACCATTTTTACTGTGTTACAGCAACAACCCAAAAACAAACAGAAATCAGTTCATTATCATATAAATAGCTACTGTAATCAAAATATTGGGTTTCTTGACCCTCAGCCAATTCCTCGAACCACTAGACACAAAAATGCAAATGTAATTATGATCCTTGAAACTTAGAATTGAGAATGCATTAGAAGCAAGTAAAAGCAGAGAGACTTTGGACTGAGAATGCATTGGAAGCAATCAAAAGCAGGGAGACTTAGGATTGAGAATGCATTAGAAGCAATCAAAAGCAGGGAGACTTAGGATTGAGAATGCATTAGAAGCAATCAAAAGCAGGGAGACTTAGGATGGAGAATGCATTAGAAGCAATCAAAAGACTTGCATACAAAAAATATGAAGCTGGTGTCAATGAGGTGTTCACCCTTTTAAATAGCTTACCTATGCTTTAATGAAAATAACTGATCAGAATATTTCATCTCTACTGCAACCTTCTAACACTTTATGCAGGCACATACATACATATCCTGACCTCAAGCCTTAGACATTCAAACAAGTCATGCTCAAAATTAGCCAAACAAAAAAATTATTTTTATATAATTCTATTTACCTGAAATTGGAATTCTTCTACAATCATTGTGAAATTTACACTTTTGGTACAATACAAAGAAGGGGTATACTATGGGGTATAATAAAATACTATTTTAGTCATGTTTCAATATAGTATATACTCAATATTTCTCTAGTTTACCTGTATATTTTGTGTAAATTTGATTCTAATGTAAAATGGCTTCAGACTTAAGATGAAATTTGAAGAGTTACACATCCTTTTCTTACATGAGTTTAAATTTGGTCCGAATTCCTGTCAGACTGGCTTTGATATCAAGAAAGAATGGAGTGAAGCTACTATTGCAGCAGATACAGAACTTTATTGACTTCTGAAGTTCCAAAAACAGACATGAAGATGAAGACTTCGGAGGGGTTTCCTGTCATCTTATATACATTTGTGTCATGTATGTCTGTATGACCCCACCCTCTATCAAGTAAATTGTAGCCAGGGGGTATTGAATTAAAAGTTGATTTTTTACAACTCCCTTTTAAAAACGGCTCACAAATAAATTTATTTAAAAAAAAAAACATTAACGTTTCACAGGTTCGCCTGCTCGATGTTAAAAAGGGCGCACAAATAAAAACAATTAAAATTTTTCAAAGCTATAACAATCTGTTTTTCTTTCGGGGTGCGGGGATAAATAAAAATGAACTATCCATTCATTTTTAAGGCTAACAGGAGCTATGTCCATTTTACAGACACATTCTAGAAAGCTACCTAATTGAGGTATCTCTGAAATACGCTAACTCAAAGCATGCAAAAACAAATCCAGTTGATTTGCGTCTGATTAATAATATCATGAGGTCTGTTTTTTTCTTGATTTTGTTAGAAAGAATAAAGTCCAAATATGTGTCCGGAAAAAAGAAAAAAAAACTTCAACATAGAATTGTGCTCTTAAAAGTGAATTTAAAGTTTTAAACTATAATTTCCGTCATTTTGTTGACCTTTTTGGGAAATTTAAAAAAATTCGAAGTTTGTAATTTAAAATTTAAAAAAAAAATCAAGAATTCTTCCGATGTTTTTAAAAAAATTAGATATACTTAGTATCATCATTACTGAACAATCCTTAACCGAATAATTACGATTTTCCATTCAAAAACTACATAAAAACCTAATTTTTTCACGTTGGGGGGGGGGTCAAATATCTGCCAACACCTTCTGCTTACCGCCATAGATAACCACCTGTTGACAACCAATTAGCGCATAAGAAGCTATTACGGAAGTCGGTATTTGTCAATAAGCAGGTGGCTGACTGTGAGATTATTACAGCAGTTGTGTCCTCTTTGACATAATAATTATAGAAAATGTACGTTTATGTCCATCCGTAGAAAAATATCGGCCAATTAAATCACAACAAAAAAATTAATAAAAAATAATCTTCCATGGTTTCAGTTTCATTTTTTAATACCTATTTCTACTTATCCTTTCAGTACATCACGTGAGAACAGAATTGAACCGATGGCACAGAAACAGAGTAAAAATTGAATTTTCAAAAATCATTTAAAAACAGTAAAAATTTAAAAATTCTCTATAAAAAAGATTTTAATGCTAAGATTATTTTTATTTTTATGGAAAATAGCGATAAATCATATTTTACCAAAAAATGAAAAATATTGGCAATTAGAGCAGTATTTTTTTTCGCAGGTTTTTTAAAAAACATTTTTTACGGAAATACAGAAATCTGTTTTTCAAAAACAGAAGCAGAATTTATGTTCATGGTCTTGACTTAATAATGTAAAAAGATCGGACTGAAAACAAATCAATGAACATTTAAGGGAGTGTTTTTAATCACAATGAAAACATTGTTTTTCCCGAAATTTGGAATACAAACTGATTTTTAAAAAAATTCATCCTTTATTCGATAAGTATTGAACATTTTATTGAAATCCGATCAGTAGTTGATGTGTAGTAAATTTTTAAAATCTAGGTGGTTTTTTGCTTGTTAAAAGGGAGAGAAAATTTACTCGTAATTACTACGGAACAGAATTTGTTTACATGTGCACGGATATTTACACTATTTTGATTCAATAATATCTCCCGTTTTATAAGGTAATATTTATCTCATATATTTCGCCAATCTTTCAACTTACTAATGACACTAACATTTTGACGTTTATTTTATTAAGGTGTCAATTTTCTGTAAGTGGGTCACGAACGCCGCAGAAATACCTACATATCTTATATAAATTTGCGTTGCGTATATCTCTATGTCCTCCCCTTTAGAAGATAAACGGGGCCAGAGGTATTGAAATAAGGCACCATTTGAATGCACCAACTTGAAGAATGCAAAGAAACCCAGGTGATTTGCAACTGATTAATAATAATATGGGGTCTCCATTCGCGCTCACCTAGAACAAAATGCACGGGAGATAACTATCAAATGCTAATTATAGAGTACTATCCGTTATTTATTTATTTATTTATTTACTCTGAATAGAACAAACAATGTTTTAAAAATCAAGATTAAAAAAAACGAAATAAATTCATTACAACAACATTTTAAATATATCAGCTGAAAAACTCGTGCGTAGGACGGGTATTTGGCAGGTAGTTGCAAATGATCAGTTGAAAGGATTTGTGGAAGTTAAATAATCATTGATTATATCAGTAACTCAATTGTTTTTAATGCTGTTTATATTTTTTAAAACAAATCCTATCGAATGTAATGTTTTACCATTGTTTATTGCATGTATAAATTATCTGAAAAAGTACACTAACCTTCTGAATGTATTTATAATTAATTATTTAGATTTTGTTAATTCAAAAGTCAAAAGATTGTCCATAGACTGATTAATGTTTAGTTACAGGAATGAAACCATTTAAACAATTCTCACTTTTTGTCCTGCACTTTATGTACATTGGCTTGTAACGGGTTTTCAGAATTTCCATGCATTACATTTATTGAGCATATCGAACAAATATGAGTTTTACCCGAAAGGAAAAGTAGACAGTTTTAAAGAAATCAACCAATTGATTTTAAGGATGTATATAAAATGTCAATGATGCAACGCATTGATCGCAAAATTCCTTTACACAGAGAGAAATCCAAATTTATATAGACAGGAGTTATCGCCCTTTAAACAGAATTTAAATGTTAAATCTTTTCATAAGAAGTTTGTTGCAAGAATTCTTTACCCACAAAAATTGTTTTCTGAATGCATTTTATACGAAAAATATTATTAAGGTCATAGATTCTAAATAGTTATTTTCATCTAAAAATAGATAACATAACTATCTTATATTTCATTGCTCGATTGAATTATTTTACAGTTTAATTTAATCAGTTTTATTCATAAGAATTTTAGAACAACTATTAATCCTTAATAAAAGTATTTTAATATGGTCATTGCAAGACGAAGGATTTTTTCTGTTCATTTTGTAACAAAATAAGTCAGAAGATCAGGTTTCATTTTATTAGAAGTTCTTAATTTTGATGTATGGAATTCTGAGATGAAGCATTGTCATTATTCGATTAATTATTCAAACTAATATACTCTTCTTTATTACGATCGCCACATTTCGCTGATGTATTCTCCAGCCTTCCTCATCCACTAATCTTTCAGAGTCATCCAGTATTTTCTCATCTTGCCACAGCAATATTTGTAGAAATTAGCATCAAAGCAGTGTTTGATTAAGAATAAATGTGTCTAAGATTAGCAGTTACTGAAGAAAAGGCATGACTATGTGTGCGTTGTATTCCAGCTATGTAGTTTTATGCAAATTGGAAAAAACAAAAATGCACTTACATGAATAAAATAAATGAATAACAATCTAGGAGAGTAAATATCTAAAGAAATGAAATGTTTAGATAATAGCAAGGTTTGATTTATATTCATAACTAAATAAATACAGAATAAATCTACTATTCTTCCAGGAAAAATGTTGTAATGCTGTAAGATTTCATTGATAGCAACAGCAGGCCTTTCAAGT
>VCCN01004990.1:2403349-2417593 GCA_006491835.1 Architeuthis dux | reverse complement strand
TACAATCTATCTCCCTCCCCTGCTGTCTGCTTTTCACTCATATGTGTGTGTGTGTATGTTTGTGGATGTGTGCATATACACGTCTGCATGTATCCCAGTATATGTGTGTGACTGTTTGCATGTGTATGTTTGCATTTTTATTATATCTGTGTGAGCGTCATTAAAATATGACAGTGTTGTGTAATCTGACAAAGAATCCACAAACAGGTCATTGATTTTCAAGGTGCAACCAAATTCTGTCCTCAGCAAAGACAGTCGCAAAGGTTTTAATCATCAATCATATTGCACTAACCAACCCAAGTCGATAGACAAGGTGTTCCTCATGATTTATTGAAACGCAAAGTAAAGCTATTAAAAAAGTGAAGAGCTCACTTGACAGTCAGTCTTGTAAAAGTTATACGTTTACTCAGATTTAACATTCTGACTTCCTGGTGTAGCCGAATTTTAAGCTTCAATTTTGGCTTAAATGTTCTCCTTCCTACCAAAATGTTTCTCATCTGTATCCAAACATTCTTAACCAGACCCATGAACCGAATGTGCATCGTTATCGTGTCTAACCCTCAAGAAATAAGAGCGAAAACTATTTAACACTAGTCTTATGGAGGCTTCTTGTCAACAACTTTCTTCTTTTAACCCAGCCATAAAAAATGGAATGAAAAAATCTTGATTTGCTTTGATTGAATCATATCAGAAATCAACGAGGCGAATAAAGCCATAATGTCACGTGATGAAAGATTTAATTTAACTTAATATGTATCAATTCAAATCTTATATCATCATAAAAAAGATATTAATCCATTTATTTCGTATTCTGTACAAACTCTCACTGTCGGTAATTAATTCTGAAATTTATTTTTATCTGGATTTTAATCACTTTGATATACAAAATATGTTCCTCAAGTTCACTTTACTTAAAAGAGGAATACGTTTTAAAATAAACAAAACAAAATGTGAAACATCATATAAATTATACGTGAGCTAATCAACTGAAAAACTATGAACACACTTCAATTTCTCACATTAATGAGCGGAAGAGACACAGGCTATACCCTTTGTTCGTTTTGTTTAGTTTAAAACCAGGGATGTAGTGTTGATCTTTTAGGAGCTGACAAAACGCTTGAAACTCTACATAATACTCGAGGCGCTGTAACAGAGCCCCGTAGGAATGTTTGAGTTGGATATGCTACAGGGAAAGATTTTAGCGCCATTTTTCATAATGGCAGATGTACAATGTGGTGCCCTAGTCAGAAAAGATTAATCGAATATGGGCATATTGCATATCGTTGGAAAAAGAATTCAATGCTGAGTAAAGTTTACACTAGAACCATATGCCTCAGAGCAAGTCATTTTGAGCTATTCACAATCAAATGTCATAAACCCTTGTTTTAAAATGAAACACTTGTGTGGACTGATAACTATGACATAGGGCGGGAAGTAATTGTTGATGGATTCGCTCCAAGATTTAAACACATCTTCCATAGCCAATTTCCAACCCTTCCATTGAAATTCATTGATAACCTTTGGAAATATCGTGTGGACAGACAGGTCACCTTTGGATCCATTTTGTGGTGCGGACAGTTAGCTAGGACATAGGGAGATAATTGTGCATGGATCCACTCCAAACTATTGCCCACCCTTCGACAAAATCTCATTGAAATCCATTGGAAACTTCTGGAGATAGCGTGTGTACAGGCTGAGAAATCCTGAAGATATTGTGTGGTGTGGACAGATATAGCTACACTGTAGGGGAGGTAATTGAGCATGGATATGCTCCAAAATGTAATCATTTACTCACCATCTTGCTCACCATCTTATTGAAATTCCTTGAGAACTCTTTGAGATATCGTGTGGACAGATAGAGAGATTTTGAAGATATATTATGGTGTGGACAGATAGCTACAATGTAGGGGAGGCAAGTGTGCATGGGTCTAAACTTTAATAATTTATTTTCTAATATATAGTTCACTCTTCGACAAAGTTTCATTGGAATTCATTGGGAACTTTTGGAGATATCGTGTGGACAGACAGTGAAGGTTTGAAGATAGTTTGTGCTTGTAGACAGTTAGCTAGAATACAGTGGAGATAACTGTGTATGGATCCACTCCAAAATGTCCTTCTTTTGTAGCTAATTGCCAAACTTAGCACATCATTTCAGTGAGAACCTTTGGAGATACAGAACAGCCCCGACCTGAAACTGCGGTACTGTTCGCTCCGTTTGTCTGTCCATTTCTAAACGTTCTAAATGAATTTCATGGCAGGGCGGGAAATAAGCTACGAAATGAGTCAGGAAATTTTAGAGCGGATCCAGTTCAATATTCAATTTTGTTTTGTTTAACTTATCTACATCAATAGGATATATCTTTCTTATTTGTTAAGTATTTATTCAAAATAATTTAATATATTACCTTCTATATATACCATATTATTTTCCAATATAACTATCCCTTCTTATTGAGCCGAACATTTTAAGTTCTCAAACTGTACCAAGAATGACATGGACAGAGTAAATAGCAAAAAGAGAGCAATTAACTCTGATTTTAACTGCGGTGATAACTGTTTATACGCCAGATACATGTTAAATGCTGAGGTAAACTAAAAAGCACCCAGAGAGCGCATATCTCTGCCAACGCCATTGTCAGAGGACGTAATTATGAATGGATCCGCCCCCAAATGGAATCACTTCTTCCGTAACCCATTGCCCACCCTTCCACAAAATCTCATTGAAATTCAATGATAACCATTTGAGATATCGTGGGGAAAGACATGAAACTTTGGCGATATTGTGTGGTGTTGACATATAACTACGACGTAGGGAATGTAATTGGGCATGGATCCGCCACAAAATTGAATCACTTGTCCCATAGCATATTATCCACTCTTCCACAGGGTTTCATGAAAATCGAGAACCTTTGGAGATATCGTGTCGACAGTCATAAATATATGAAAAAACGGACAAATATCTCTTAATAAAAACAAACCTGGATCCTCCCCCAAATTTAACCACTTTTATTTAGCCCATTGCCTACCATTCCACAAAATATGTGACTACTTTAGCATGAATTTGCATTGTAAATATAAATAGGGGGTGATTTAAAAATAAACTAATTTGCTGAAAGTCTGCCTGGGGGTCACATTGATACACAGTGAAAATACCATCTCTCTCTATGGATGCTTTCAATCTTTTTCAATGTTTGTCTGAAAGAAAGTGAATTTGGCTCTTATAGACCTCGCAGCATTCGTCGCAGGTTAAAAAGGCATAAACACCAGAATTAAAACGTGAGCTCATTTAAGAATAAACATAGTTTTGTTTGCGTTAGACTGCACTTGGCTTGTGTGTTATGTTGCACAGAGGATAATCAGTGTCGATATTCTTGTGGAAATTCTGTAGAAAGATTAACGATTTATGAACGATGATTTATGTTCATATATTTCAATGTCGGTCAAAAGGGTAGTATGTGGTTTTGTTAAGGAGAAAATTGGGTAAGTAGATTTTTGCGACATCCGAATTAGACATAATGAACGTTTGGATGCTAATCAAGCGAACATCTTCCGAGGAAATTCGTTGAAAATAAGAGTAATTCAAGCTGTCAAATGGCCAATGCCCTAAAGGTGAAAGACTTGTAGGATGTTGGAAAGAAAGATGATTACGACGTGGGCGTTATTGACGTGCAAGTTGAGAGAAACGACAGATGCCTAACCTGTTCAATTGGATGATATGTGACCTGCGTCTATTGTAGTTTGTAAGGCCATTGCAGCAAAGACAGTCATACATTCTGTTGATTAGACATTATTATCAACCATTTTCACAATTTGCCTTAGACTAATGCCTGGTATAAGAACAGAAGCTCATGAACTTTACATCTCTCTTCAGACTTTCATTCAGAACTGCGATCTACTGCTAATTTCACGATGTGACAAATGCATGAATATATAGATTGTGACACAAGGTCGATTTGAACGCTGGGATCCACACGTTTACGTGTTGGGCAATAACAAAAGCTGCCCAGTCTCCACGAACAGTATCACGAAGGCGCCAGGACAAGTCTGACCCTTCTCTTTTAGTGCAATGGGGAGGTGCTTGCCCGAAGCAATTGACCCCCTCCCCCGACACGACTGACAATTGCACCAAAGGGAGTTTTTATCCTCCTCTGATTTTGTTCTTCCGTTGCAATAATGACTTTCACTAAATCATTTGAGATGATCGGCCCAAATAGTTTCAATCCTAAGCTTGTTTCAATCCTAAGCCTCACAAGTGACTCCGCAGGATAATCGTAGTTTGTTTCTCTAAAAATCATTTTCCAGGGTTCGAGCGTAAGGACGAGCACATTGCTATCTTGTATTGAATTGTAAAACTATTGTTATCTTTATTTAGTGGCATTGATAGTCGTTAATCCAACACTCGGCTTTTAAGTATAGATTCTTTATCATAATCATGTAAACCTATCTACATAATTTTAAAACTCTGATATCTTTAATGAATAATGTCGTTGCATAGATTTGTCGAAATGATTCGGTGTGTGATTTATAAAATTCATTCATTTAAAGGTGGATCTATTGAAAATAGATTTTGTCTGTACACAATTTACCAATTGAAATCACGCAAAAATGTATCGCTTACTGAGAAATTAAACTTATACGATCGGTCTTCCAGAGACTTAAACTGATGTTTTATGCTTTAGTTTGAAATCAGAAACATTCTTTTGCAAGTCATCGTCGAAAGGCTGAAAGTAGAACATCATCTTTGGTGACCAATGCTTTGTTTCAGAGTTAGATTGAACCTGCCTGTTTCATTGTAAATACGCGTTCAAAAACCATATTATAGAATTGAATAAATACTCACAGAAAGTTTTGATCTCACCAAACTTGACTATTTCCCAAGATTTGCTGGATTAGACATTTTTACCAAAATATGTTCATTCTTTGTGAGATATCTCAAGAGCTTATAACACTAAGTTTCCTTATACGTGTCATACTGTGATATATTATAGAAATTATACGATTCATATTTAAGACAGCGACATATCGTAACAAAATATTCATGTTTTTATGGATCAGATATTGTTAACGAAATTCATAATGCACAAATTTAAATCTTGGGTTTCACTTTAACGTTTTAAGCACCGTGAGATCAATTTAGCATATGTATGAAGATTTCTTGAGAAAAATATTCAATTAATACTGAATATCCATATTTCAGTACATTGAATATTTTATTTTATTTTCCCTTTATTATCGCCCTTACCAAATGTAGTTTTTATAAACGTCGAGAAAAGATTTAAAGGGTGGTTGATTTTCATGTTGACCAATTTATAATTTGTTATTTGCTTTTTTCAAGGTTAATCACTTTTTCAGGGTTTTATTAGAAATCGATTCAGTTCTTAAAAAAATAATTTCGGTAGCTTTTGAGTGGGTCCAGAAGAAATCAAAGACAAAAACAAGATATAACTGCAATGTTTTTAATTTTAATTTTTATCATAAGCCAATGATGGGGCCTTTTTTAATGTGACGTTGAGACAAGTATCTTGAGCACTCTTTTAATGATATTTAACGTTTTCAAAACTTGTTCTAAAAAATTAGGTAGGGAAACGTAAAAGATAAAAACATTGACTAAAGAGGTAGATTGAAGAGATTTTATATATTTCCAACAAAGTTTTTCATCAAAACATTATGGCAAGGGAAGGGCCTCTGAGAGGGGGTTCAGCTGGTGCATCCGGGCCAAAACCTTTGGTGTCAAAGGGAAGCCGGCTTGTTAGTTAAATAAAAGAATGCCCTTTACAATATGAAAGTTCTGATTTTCAGTAAATTCTTTTTTGCTGTTTGTTTTCTACATGTTGCCTTCTATTTTTCTTTCTCATTCCTTTCTTTTCGATCTCTTCTACTGGTCAAAGTATTAAAAGACCTGTGAGAAACTTCGTAAAGTAGAAAAAGCAGAAAAAGAATTCTTACGGCAAAATATGTATTATTCAGTTTCTCTATAAAACCTTTTTTTGCTGATTTTGATTTCAAGGTTAAAAAAGACTTTAAGCAAATAATTGCAGAGTAAATATTTGTGCTTTCTTTTTTAATTTCTTGCATATTCGATCAAACAAATTAAGCCCTGAAAAAATATTATTTGTGATATACATTTATGTTTTCGTTGGTATATTTTATGAAAATGTCAGCTATCATTTTTTCCAATGATGTAATGATATTCAGAAAAACTGTGTCTAGTTCTGGCTAATGTTCAGTTTCCAATAAATATAAAATTTGATGAAGGTTAACTTATGGAAATTCTGAGCGAAATTGATGATGAAAAATGCGGTATTTTGGTGTGGAAAGGAGACGTGAAGGATAGAGAGGAGAGATATCAAGCTGTACTAACCTACCAACAGTCCAATCACAGTAATTGGTCAGAACCATTTATAATGGAGGATACTTATTCGCCTCCGCGCCAGGGAAAATTCGACACAAGGTCGGGTTTTAATGTGGGGCCCACAAGCGTAAATGGGTAGAAACAGAAATTGTCTTGTTCCCTCGGCACTTCCCTTTGGGATGCCTCAAGCATCGGGGATTGACCCTGACTGTACCCCCTCAAGTGCAATCGGGGATGGGGTGCAGCCTGGGAGAACTAGACATTATACTTTTCGGGCTACAGGAACATCTGTGCCAGAAAACAGGGACAGAGTGCTTCAAGACAAGGTTGTTCTACCCATTTGCAGAAATCTTCCAGCATTACCCCCTCCCCCAACGAGCGAGAAGTAAGTCTACGCTGAATCTTCATTATAGCACTTTTACAGCGTGGAAACTTGGTAAACGCTCACCGGAAAATGCTAAGAAACTATTGGAAGGAAATCTGATTTCTTGCTCAATGAACTGAAATTCTATCATACTCTGGCGTGTATATGTAGTTATTTACTCGGCTTAGGATAGTCGAGAACATGATTATAATAGTGGAGCATCCAGTAAATATCGAATCAACAAGCTTCAGCTTGCAAGATTAGCTTACCAACTATCGCTATAACGCAAGGCGTGCTTGGTTTCTTATATAATGGTCGGTATTTGTTTTTTTATTAAATTGCTCTGGTATGTATGCATACGCCAACCGGACAACCTACCTACCTTCCTATTTCTATCCACATACATTAGAGAAGCCTTTATATCTTCTAGTATATACTGTTATGCATGAATATTTTGTAATGATAGGTTATTTTATTGATAGCATCCACTTGTAGAGAATTATTTATTTAACAAAATATTATAATATATGCGTCTTCTCTATTTGAAATTGAAAGAAAAAATTGTTGAATGAGGTGACAAAGAAAAATTCGACAGACTTTTGTTATAAGGGAAACCTAAATCGTAAAAGCTGTAGACTTACATCATTCGATAAATTCCATGCACATATATTTGCAATCGATTTTAATATTTTTAAAGAATGCTTCGAATGTCGGTTACTAAGTCATAAAAGAAACACATTTTATCTCTAAAATAAAATTTGTTTTGTTGTGAAAAGAGAGTTGTATTTAGATATCATGTATTGCTCTCCTCGTTATTTATATGGTAGGAATGGTGACCTTGCCCAAACATCCGGTTTTACCCACATAACCAGCCCCAGATGTTAACAGGTTTTGAGATATAGATACAAAAATAACATCAAGTTATTTGGAAATAGCTTCCTTATAAAAATATTGACATTTGTTTGTATTTATCTCGTATTAAAGAAGATATCTTCAGTGATACAGGTAATGAAAATATGGACAATAATCATTGTGTCACTGCAACCATAATTATTTCGTGCGAGTGACTACATACATACATACACACATACATATATACATACACACTGTACGCACACACACACACACATATATATATACGTAGGGCTGCTAAAACAGGCGAGTAGTAATGTTTCCTAACCGAGTATGACAACTACTGTTCTGTTATAAATCATGAAAGTAGTTGATAGAGAACTACACACAGTTTTGATCGTAAAGTACAGCATGCCCTTTAAATGACATGTGCGAACGCACGCGCGTGCGCGCGCACACACACACACACACACACACACACACACACACACACACATATATATATATATATATATATATACATATATATACATAAGTATGTGGGAAAAAGTGAATTCAAATTTATCGTTAAACATTCAGCACTGACCCAATCCAGGACAAACAATAAATAAGAATAAAATAAATTTTGGGCTCAATCAAATGAATGTAGAAACGGTCTAATTTTAATGTAAAAAAATATTTAGTTGTTATTTCTCACCAAATCAAGAGTCTCACTCTCAATGCACGCGGTATGGACAATTCAATTAAATTAATAACAGGGAAAATTCTAAACTCATAAGAAACGAAATGAATTTCTCCTGTTTTGTTGCCTTAATTCACAATATAAATTGATTATTGCATGAGAAATTGATTTTTTTAATGCATCTTTTTTAATCAATCGAGATTAGAAGGATTGAAAATCCTTTCAAAAAAACGGATTGTTTTCGTGATCGCCATCTGTTTGAAATGAGACTACGAAACAAGTAAATTATGAATTATGTTTTTCTTAAAATCTTTAGTCAAATCAATTGTGTAAATGATGACAAAAAGGACGATGAGATTCCGGATTATTAAATTAAAAAGAAAAGCCAGATCGGAGTGATAAGTAGTCTTCAGGTTGTAGGTTTCAATACCATAAAGGTATGCATGTGCGCCTGTGTGTGTGTGGTTAGTGAGTGCGTTTGTGTGTATGTGTGTGTGTGTTCGCGCGCGCACGTGCGTGTGTGTGTGTCCATAAAACAATCAAACCAAAGACTATTTTCAAGTTTTTAGCAAAATGTTGTCAAGCAAAATATGACCTTCAAATGGCCAGGTTTTCTTCAGCGAAATATTTATGAAACAAACCTGTTCCGCAAGAAGTCGCTAATAATCGTAGAGATAAAGAGAAGCGATAAAAAATGCAAGTCTTCACAGAATGTGAGTCTTTTTTTTTAGTGTGTGCGTGTGCATGTGTGTTTCTGAGTTCTTTGTAAAATTCACTTACTTCCCTTGCTCTGTCTGGTGTTCTTTGTGGAGACTCGAGCAGACACTAATCTCTCCTAGCAGCAGCAGCAGCAGCAGCAGCCGCGGATCGTTCGTTGTTGTCTTGTTGAATATGTTTCTTCTTCTCCTTCCAACTCACACTCGTCCAACGTATTTCCCCAGATTCCTGTGGTTTAATAATAATCAGCTGGACAGGCAGAACTGAAGGAATCTTCACCGAACTAACCTGTCAGTATGTGTGTCTATATAATGCTAGATGTGTGTTTGTGTGTGCGCTGTTAGCAACGGTTGTGTTGGGCGTAAATCGTGAGCATTCTGACCGACATACACACAAAAACATCCAGGTAAATAGGATTTTAATTCCACTCAAATGTTATACTTTCGCTTTTTGTCATCTTCCACCCACTACTACACAGTTTTTACTCCCCTTTTTCTTGCCTCTCATCCATACTTCTTTTTCCTTCTTCACTCTTTTCCTCTGCTTCTCTTCTTGTTTCCTTTTCCTTTCATCTCTTTCTCTTCTCTCTTTCTTTCTCTCTGTGTGTGTGTGTGTGTGTCCTGTTGTACTTTCTAACTGACTCTCTTTCATAAATAAAATTTATTAATTTAGTTATCTACCCCCCCACCAATCTACACGTAGATGGAGTGGATTATTTTGGTAATACAATTAGAGAAAGCGTAAAAAGCCTCCGTTCAGGTTCTCCTCGTTTGTGATAGAATAAAAACATTAGGTCCAGATTCTAAAAAATCAATCGGGAAATCCCCTTTCGGCGATTTGTCCGATTGCTAGATGAAACATAAATACACACATCAGCAAAGTGTATTTACTCGGGACGTCTTTTTCTACCAATCATATTTCTGCGCTCGTACTCAGACATGCGTGAATATGCGCGGAACATATTCTCCGATCATTTGAATGTTTTCAAAGTTTGACTCATCTGGCTTACATTATACTGTTAGAAAATAGGGAGAGTGTATTGTGTATTTTAGAAGTAGAATATCTTTTGGATAAATACACAGAACTTTGCCAAAAGCAGACGATTAGAGAATTTTGAAAACAAAAGTTATATTTACAATAAGCCAACACAAGTCAAATTGATAAGTGCCAAATTCTATTCAACTATTAAAAGAATACAAGATGATGCAATAATATTAAAAGAATGCAAGTGATGCAATGTGGCCGCGCAACACATTGATATGCGAAGGTCATATTGCGCGATCGGCTTGTGGACATGATGTCATGAGTGATATCACGGGATTTGAAACATAGTTGGAACCACGTAATCAAATAGAGTCAATAAATATGAATCCGAATTTAGAATAGGGTCAGACGCTGGAAGACTTTTGGACACCATAGGTAGTTTCAGCTGGCATCAGTACGGGCAGCCATAGGCTCCCACTGCGGAATGTGTAGCCAGACGAAGTTCCTACAGTAGTAATTGTAAAACTTTACACCAATTTGATGTTTATTTGGCAAATAATGCCCAGAGAGAATGTTATTTCCAAGTCTACCTGGGTTTGATTGACAGATATAAACAATACCTGCAACCACTCTCGTTTTTAAAGAAAAGAGCAATTTCCCAGAGCTACTACAGAGAAAGTCAAATAAACCAAATGTTATATATATATTTATAAACTCCGACTTCGTTTTCTTCAATGAAACCAGTTGTCACAGTCAGCGTTCTTTGCAGCAAAACAAAGGCAAACCAAAGAAGACTGAAAGCCAAACCCCAGATCCGATAATCCGGTATCGGAAAGCAACAACGCAGATGTGTGATAAGACGATCGAAACAAACAAAAGTTCGACAAATCACCCCCCCCCAACCGGCCAGGATCGAAAGGAACAACAGTCCAAACAAGAGTCTGACCGCCAACCGCCATTACTTCACACCCGGCTATGAAACAATGCAACGAGGTCTGTTCGGAAAGTATCTAGCCATTTAATATTAATGAAAAAAAAAAAGAAGAATATCTAAGGCAATGGCGACTTAGTCATCTTCAAAGCTTATCAAAGCTTATAAAGCGTCACTTCCACTTTTCAAAACAATCTGCATAGTCCTCATTCGGGATCGCCATCAGCTGCCTCGTTAAGTTCGTCTTAATCACCTCCATGTTCTAAAATCTCCTCCCTTTCAACGGTGGGTCGCCAAATTTGGACTGTAATGGTGGACGGGGCGGACGGGCCAGGGTGATTAAAGCCCTGTATGAAACGTGAAGACTGGGAAGGCTCGGTCATTGTAAATGCGATGGCCACACAGTACCCAAGCTCACGTAATGACGTCTCACTGCCGACACGGGAGAATGTCTATTCAAACATGCGCAGTAAGGTCCCCTCAAATTGGTTGCCAAGTTACATTAAGGCCGCGCAACCGATTCTCGAGATATTCAAAATGGTTGGATACTTTTCGGACAAATCAAGTATTTGTATAACATAACAAAATTGACAGAAATATCAAATAAGGCTCAAGGGGGTATTTGTGGTACAGAGTATACAGAGCTCCGAATTGCTAATAATATCACTGTTAGTCACGAAATAGAAATACCCATATAAAGTCGTGCTTTTATTTATTCTATCGGTATTACTAATAATACTCAATAAAGAGGATTGGACTGACAAAAGGTAGGCGCGGGAATGATCAAGTTACTATAATATATTTGATAAGTTGCGGCGACGGCCACGCGGGTTGTCTGTTACGGTGAGAGAGTGGTGTTGTAGGGGCCGGGGCGCAAGGATGGTACTCTCACTCTAAAGCGTAACGGTCGTATATATGAACATAAGATGAACAAATGGTACACCTACATGATTTTGTGGACCTTTGGCCAAGCTATACAACAAAGTGTTGGAATAAAAATTATCTCTTCATGCCATATATTTTATATAATGTCTGAGATTTTCATGTTAAAAGATATTTTCATGGGAAATCTACAGAATTTAAAGTAAAAGAAAATCATTGATGATTCACATAGATATTAGTAAATATCTAAGTTGGTAGACGTATGATGAATGCTAAACATATTAGAATTTTCAAATTCTGGATATCTTTTTATTTACATAATTCTTACCTACTTTTAAGAGTAAGAATTATGTAAATAAAAAGATATCCAGAATTTGAAAATTCTAATATGTTTAGCCACCAAATTATATAATTGAAAGCATGAACTTATATTAATGGCGATATATTTCCGTGAAGATAATTTAATTTTATAGCTGATCACTTTTTAATTAAAACATTAAAGCAACTGGTATGGCTCATTGTGTCTTACTGTTCTCGTAATTCTATGACTGTCTGATGCTGCGTGACATAATCACCGAGAAAGGACATTAATAATCTCACGGCAAACATGACCCAATCTCATTTTCTAAGTGTTTGCGTGACTTTCTAAAATGTCGTTGAAATAAAACAAATATATCAACATTTTAAAGCTTACTTAACACTGATTTTTCTCTTGGAAGAGACAGATCTTCTCAATGGTTTTGTTTGTAGCAACTTTATTTAAAAATGACTGATAAAAAGATGAAAAATAAAAATAGTCAATTCGGGTTTCTTTTTGGCGATCGTTGAACAATCGACGGGCAGCGGTTCTGTAGAAACATAACATCAGCTTCGTCCACTTTGCTCGACCCCTATTTTGATCTCTGTCTATTTTGCTCGCCCCCTCTTTTGAATTATAAACACATAAATCTCCTTCTCACAATAATTAAACACCTCGAACACCTACACTTGAGCTAAGACTACAATGATAGTAAATACAATGATAGTTGAAATCTAGAAAAATAACGAAGGTCAGAAGAAAGATATCGAACAAATGGGCGCTCTCTGAAGCGAAGATGAAGAGTGGATATTTGTTGTGTACATGGCACTTCAGCAAGAAATGATTTACTTTTCTGAAGCCCTGACTGAAAGTCGATTAGATACCCGATCCGTGGAGCCAAAAGATGAAGGGAAAGCTAGCATGTGTGAAGCTGACACGCGCACAGATTGCAAAGAAAGTCAAAGAAGCCAGACACTAGACTGTCCACTTGAGAAAAGATGATTATGTTGCAAAGAGTTAAGTGAGTTCAGATCAGATCAGATCAGAAGGTGGTCCGAAAAGAAAGAGAGAGGCGCAAGTATATGAACCAGATTAGATATTCAAGATGGCAAATCAAATATGTCTTTCAGTTCAGTCTATTGTTTGGCTCGAAATAAGAACATCAGCAAAGGCAAAAGAGATTCAGGAGAAATTACTGTACACTCAACTCAGTGAAGAAAAATGCTAAATTTAAACCACCAAAAAGCTGTCAGTCTTATACAATGCGTATCTAGAGATTGAAATATAATTCACTTATACTATAGTATTTGGGAAGTAGTATACTCTTTATTAGAGACTAAGTAAGAATTTGCTTCGCTTTTCATATTCGAAGAAATCTTATCTATGAATTATGTTTGTTTATTATTGGTTTATATTGAACTTAGGAAATGCATTTTGACTGACATCGATTGACCCAGAGATTTCAATAGCAGTATCATTCTATCATCCCAAATGCAGTGGCCCTGTACATTTGACAACACAGAAAGAAAACATTGCCCGGGATTCTTTAAATACCTAAAATGAAGACAATAAAATGTATTCAGTAAAGTTGGTTTCCTATCCGTTACGAATATGCTGACAATATTATTGATCCGGTAATCTTAAGTCTAGCAGGTAATCCCGGCGTTGCCCGGAGAGAATTATATAATAATTGAACATTTGAAAATACAGAAATAAAACATGTTCCTTAATATATGTCTTCTTACTCAACCACTTTAGAGCCAAATTATTCGCTTACAATTTGAAAGCTAATTTTTATCAGAGAACTTCCCAGAAGAATTGAAGGTCAGAGCGAGGGGGTTTGGAAGTTGGAACCTTATAGTCAATCAACTTAATGATCATATATAAAAATACTGGGTTAAGATTCACATCAGTTAACCAAGTCGAAAAAAAATATTTTTCGCCAAAAGAATTTTGGCAATCATAGAATTTCCTACCGTCGATATTGTCTCATTCAAATGGAACTGATTTTAGTACTTCACCATCTATTTCAAGTACTTGAATGTTCTGTTTTTCTTTCATGACTTCTGTCATTTCTTTTTATTTATATGGAGTTGTGCACGGGTGTGAATTCATGAAAGAAACATATGAACATTCCAGGATTTGAAAAAAACGGTGAAGTGTTAAATTCAGTTCCATTCAA
>VCCN01004990.1:2374295-2389606 GCA_006491835.1 Architeuthis dux | reverse complement strand
TTATTCCCATTCCATCCCAGTCAGTTTTCCGGAAGATGCTTTTAAGTCTCGCTGTGAATAATTTAGGCCATATTATATCCCCCTGTCTTACTCCTTTTGCTATCTTGTTTGTATCTTTATGTAGTCTAATTATTGCTGTGCCATTTTCGTATATGTTTGTAATTTGTATGTAATTCTCGTTAACTCCTTGTTCTCGCATTGCGTTGAAGACTGCCGTGTATTCTACTGAGTCAAATGCTTTCTCATAATCTACAAAGGCCAAACAGAGTGGTTTGTTGTGTTATAAGGACGTTTCGATTAGTTGATCTATTGCATGTAGGTGATCTATTGTTGAGTAGCCGCTTCTGAAGCCTGCCTGCTCGCGTGGTTGATTTTCGTCTAGAGTGCCTGTTAATCTGTTTGTGATTATTTTTGTGAATAGTTTATATATGTTAGGTAATACTGTAATACGGCGGTAGTTCGTGCTTATCTCCTTTCTTGTGGAGTAGGATTAATATTCCTAGACAGAAGTTTTTGGGGACTTTTTTCTCTCTTATGCATTGTGTGAATAGCTGTGCTAGCCCTTTGTGCAGGATCTCACCTGCATCTTCTAGAAGGTCTGTCGTTATGGAATCTTCGCCTGGGGCTTTCTCGAGTTTCATATATCGTAACGTAAACACTATTTCGTCTACTGTTATGTCTAGGACCAGTATCTATAGCATTATTAGTTTCTGGTATTTCTATTTTGGAGGCGTACACATTTTCATAGTATTCTTTCGTTACTTTTGTCAGTTTGTCCATATTTTTGATAATTTTGCCGTTTTTATCCTTTAGTGCAAGCATCTGTTGTTTACGTGTTTTTTTCTCTTTTTTCTTTTCTCGTTCTTATATTTATTAATTTGTTAAGTTCTGCTTTTTTGTTTTCGTCCTCTTTATTTTCTATCTCGATATTTCTTGTCTGTTTGATTAGTTTTAATGTTGCTTCAGAGTATTTCCCTGTATTGTTGTCTACATTTGTATTGCCTGCCTACTCTGCTACTTCCATCATTATATTTGTCAGACTATTACACTTTTCTTCTATGTCGCTGTCGGTATTAAACAGGGCCTGGAATCTGCTCTCTATCGCTACTCTGAAGTTGCTAATGTTTTCTATCTCTATCTTATTGGGGCATTTCTTCTTCTTAAGAATCATTTTATTCCTTTTAGATTTAAAGTTAAATTTAGTTCTGCACGCTACCATTCTATGATCGCTTTGTCTACTTCGTTTGTAACAGTAACGTCTTTAATGTTATTTATCTTGTCAGTTAGTATGAAGTCAATTTCGTTTTGTGTTGTGCCATTTGAGCTTTTCCAAGTCCACTTTCGACCTTCTCGTTTTTTTAAAGAATATATTAGTTATCTGTAAACCGTATCTCTCTGAGAAATTTACTAGCATGTCACCTCTCTCGTTTCTCGTTCCTATTCCGTATTACCCTACACTAGATTCTCCAACTTTCCCTTGACCTACCTCAGCATTAAAGTCTCCCATGAGTATTGTGTAGTTAGTCTTCTCTCTGTCCATTATCTTACTGATGTCGTCATAAAACTATTCAATCTCTTGGTCAGAACTTTCCGAAGTAGGCGCGTAGACCAGGATTAGTGTGTATCTTATTCTGTCTGATATATTGTCAAAACCTATAACGTTGCCTGATATGTTATTATTGACTAAGAATCCTGCGCCACTGAATCTTTTATCCTTTCTCCGTTTATAATAGAATAGATGATTACTTACCTTAAGCTTTAGAAGGTTTCTACTTTTCTGTGGGTTTCACTTATACCTACGATGTGCCAGTCTATGTTGTCTAATTCCATTTGCAGTTGGACTAGTCCATGGTCCTCAGTTATGCCATTGTAAGTGTAGATCCTCATGTTGTTTAATTTGTTTAATGTCCAAGAGTTTGTCTTAGACAGTGTATGATCGCATTGGAGGGCACATTGACCACAGGTACACGTAGGAATGCAGTTAGACCTCTGTTAGGCAATGATCCAACAAGAACGCTACGATATTTGTATGGTTGTGCTGTCCTATTGGCTAATTTGGCTCACCCGTTGCCAGTATTCTGGTGAGCATTCAGTTTGGTGCCACCTTATTCGGTATATTCGGTGGGTCCCTATATATCTACAGGGGGCCTCTATGGTCCACACCATCTTAGACGGTACCCCATATATCTATGGAGCGTTCCCCATCCGCCACCTGGGGACGTGCAGGGTAGCAGAGAGATCCTGCCCCTCGTTTTTTAAAAATTATAGTATTATGGGTTTCGTGGTGTTTATCCAAATGGGTAGTTTGAGTGATTAGGTAAATCTTAGCTATCCCTTAGTTCTTGACTTAGTATAGGTTTTCAAATCATAAAGTATCATACCATTTCGACAAGTGCTTGAAGGCTAGCTTTGACTGTTTTGTCAAAAGGTGGTGAATTCTGATAGTTTATAAAGGGGAAAAGGACATGTTTTATCCTGCCAAACATCTTCCCAACTTCGAAGAATTAAAACAATTACAAGTAAAAAATATCTGCGGGCTGTTGCCATCTTTTGGCAGGATTAAAAGTAAAAATATCTGCGAGCAAAAATAAAAAACATTTTGTTTCAACTCGTTAGTTGTTGAAAAAGTAACACTTAAATTAAAACAAAGTTACAATTTTCGCTTTCCCTCTTCAAATTATTTCCACCCCGTATCATCTCTACAAATGCTTGAAGACTAGCTTTGGCTGTTTACCCCAATAAAGTTGGGAAGATGGTGGGCGGGTAGTGATATTCAAATATCATTTTCCCCTCTATAAATTATCAGAATACACCACTTTTTGACAAAACAGCCACAGATAGTCTTCAAGCACTTGTGGAAATGTTACAAGTTTTTTTAAAATTCAATCAAGTATCGATAGTCTACGCTATCTATGTATGTACACATGAATAATAAGATACGTGCTCAAATGTTGGTTTATCCGCTCGCTACTAATTTATATCGGCAAGTGCATCATCATTCGAGTGTCTGAGTGCAAGAAAAGTAGCAAAAGTATAAGTATTCTAGTTAGCGTCGTTGTCGAAGCGCTGAAAGTTTTCTCTCTGATAAGTGAATGTCGGGACTGAAATGGGGAAGGACAAGGGGGGGTGATACAGAAGGACATCTTGCCAGGATGTCTGGTCTACGAAAGAGGAAAACATTGAAGGGGGGGAGATAATTGAATTCTTGTTCTGCTGCATGACAAATAGCAAAGTATTCCATAAATAGAATCCTCCAAGAAAAGATGTTTTGATAAAAATTAACAACGGGTCTGGTTTTGTCACTCAATAGAAACCGTCATGTGACCAACGTCTTTCGGTAGCGTGCCGTGTTGGGGGTGATCGATTACACATTTGGAAAAAGGGGTGATCAATGAATGAGTTACTTCTCACGCGTTTTGTTGGACAGTGATCACTAAAAATGTCTAAATTTAAAAAGAAAAGCGTGAATGCTGCTGGACACAAACTAAGGGGCACATTTAGCATAAACTTACATTGTTAATTGACCCCCCCCCCAGTAAAAACCTATTTAAGGAGGTAATTTTAAAAACCAAAACAAAATGTTTTACTAGACATAATAAGGAGTAAATATTGAAATGTTCATCCCTCTAGCTCCATTGGTGCCTGTACGCGTGATACATACATACACAAACATAGCCAGCCAGTCGGACTAACTTAAAAACTGAAAGAAACCTATGTTGACAGTTTTGGTTGACGGTTTCTACTAACTTGCCAGACTCATCGGACCCGAATTTCAATTGTGAACAAGGAATGGAAAACTAGATGGAAATTCAAAACTTCTTCTTGGTTTCGATAGGCGACATTCTTTTCATGACACACTGAACATTAACAAAATAGATCACCAATTGCATCTATGTAAAACAATGAATGGACATGAAAATCAACAAATTAAAAGATTGAAAAAACTTTTCTAGTATAAATTGGAACTCTAAACTAAGGTTGTATCCACTTGTTCAATATATTGTGTTTCAAAAACCGCACACGCACACACACACACACACACACACACACACACACACACATATATATATATATATTCACTCTTTATTTTTACTTACATGGCATTAAATTTGGTGGCATCATTAGCTTCTACATGTATATATATGTATATGTACTTTTCTATAAAGAGTGCACACACTTATGAAGTGTACAATCTGAATCATGTTTGAGATAGTTGCGTATAACTCACTGGTGCCAGTTGTCGGTGTTCGAGCTAAGATAACGAATGCTGATTTTCAAGGTAAGCCCTCCTCATTTTAAAAATTGGCACAACACATACCCTCCCTTTTTGCTTTGTACCACACTTAGTTAAGCTTAGTAAATGTCTTCATGACACTATAAGCGAACGTTGTTTGAGCTTCTTAGCATGCTATGTATATGTGTGAAGTAATATCGTTTAGATCTAGTAAGTCTGAATGTATATATGTTAAGTGTGATTATGTCTACCTTGATCTAAATCTCAATATCTATCGGTAATGTGTGTTTTGTCCGTGTATTTCAGTGCGCATATGTGTTTATTCAAATCATTAAACTGTTAAAATCAACGATTTCAATCTAAAAAGAGTAAACTTCTTGAATAACCAATAATGTCTATTTCCCGTTTGTAAGTATTCATTAGACTGGATTGGAGAACACATCTCATCTACTTATTATGAACAGCTGGCCCTCTACGCACATACGTTGTATGTACCGGACTTTTGTAAGCAGGTTATTTTGCAATGTTTTCTTTTTAACAAGTTTATCAGCGATTTGAAATTCGTCTTAGAATCTTTATTGATCAAACAGGCACGTCAATATACTTAAAATAGCTGACTCAGAGGAATACAGATTAGCTATAAACCACTTCTTGGATATAATTCACACGCCTAACTATTTCTCTTTAATAATGTTCATACTTTAATTGGAGTTTATTTGAATATCATTCTTCAATTTGAACATTTAAATGAATGGTTCAAGTTTTGCTTAGAAACACAAATCATTGACGAAAAGTTTTACATAAATATTTGCTTTAATCAAATTCCAGTTAAAACCTTATTAAAAAAAACTGAAATGTGAAATGTGAAATTGCGTTCCTGTTGCTTTAAGTAATCCTCCATCAAATGTCCATTATTTGACGAAGAATTAGTTGCATTTTGATCAAGTGTCTACGTTGAGTTATATAAACCATTCTATACTAGCTACGTGATTCTATACTAGCTACGTGATTCTATACTATCTACGTGATTCTCTACTAGCTACGTGATTCTATACTAGCTACGTGATTCTATACTAGTTACGTGATTCTATACTAGCTACGTGATTCTATACTAGCTACGTGATTCTATACTAGCTACGTGATTCTCTACTAGCTACGTGATTCTATACTAGATACGTGATTCTCTACTAGCTACGTGATTCTATACTAGCTACGTGATTCTATATTAGCTACGTGATTCTATACTAGCTACGTGATTCTATACTAGCTTATGTTGCTAATCTCAAAATTCCAAAAATAAGAGAAAACAAATGAATGTTGATGAAGCGGCCAAAGGTTTTGTAAATCGTGTCAAACTCTTTAAAGGAAGTTGAGATTACTCATAAATAAACCATAAGAAAGTATTTCTGTTGAGTCTGATGGATATGTAATAGTATTAGGCTATTATCAATCTCCTTTCACTGTTGCAATACTCATTCATCTTTGCAAAGAGTTTCATCAGATTTAGAAAGTTCGCACATCATTCGCACCATAATTTCAATCCACTATTTCAAGCGATAAATTCTCTCGTCTTTTTCTATCTTGCTATGATGTGTAATTACAGGTTGGTTTAATGCATTTTAAATTCCAACTTCTCTGGAATAATAGGACGAGAGGGTATTATGCAACAACAGCATTCCATTTGGATGTCTTATGAACAACAATCGCATAACAGCAATACAAATAAAACATTTGACCAAGATTTACACTTTTAATTTAATTCTACACAACATTTTTTTATGGTAATTGCATCATATATTCTTTGTAAATAGAATATGAGGTTATTTTGAACGAATTGAAACAATAAGTATTTAATAAAACCCAGCAAGGTCAAATTAAAAATAGCAAAAGATTTATTTCCATAAAACCCCAATCTTTCACTTTAAAACGGTTTAATTCATTTAAACCTTTTTAAAGTGAAAAATATGCAATTAACATGAAAATATTTGAAACCAGAAAAGGACATCCATCCTTTATTCCTTCCATTCATACGTCTATCCTTCCATACACCCTTCATTCTTTCCTTCCTTCCCCCATCTTTCCTTCCACCCTCTCTTCCATCTTCCCATCCATCCACCCATCCTTTCTTCCATCTTTTCATTCTTCCATCCATCCATCTATCCTTTCTACAATCCTTTCTTCCTTCCATCTTTCCTTCCATCTTTCCATCCATCCTTTCTTCCATCCATCGATTCTACCATCCTTCCATCCATCATTCCATCAATCCATCCATCTTTCCATCCTTTCTTCATTCCATCCATCCATCCATCCTTTCTTCCATCCATCCTTCCATCCATCCATCTTTCCTTCAAATCATCGATCCTTCCATCCATCATTCCATCCATCCGCCATTTCTTCCATCCATCCATCCATCCATCGATCCTTCCATCCATCATTCCATCCATCCGCCATTTCTTCCATCCATCCATCCTTTCTTCCATCCATTCATCCTTTCCTCCGTCCATCATTCCATCCATCCATCCTTTCTTCCTTCCATCCATCATTCCATCCATCCATCCGTTATTCCATCAGTCCTTTCTTCCTTCCATCCATCAATCCTTTCTTCCTTCCATCCATCCACCCGTTCTTCCTTCCATCCATCATTCCATCCATCCATCCTTTCTTCTATCTATCCATCCACCCATCCTTTCTTCCTTCCATCATTCCCTCCATCCATCATTCCATCCACCCATACTTTCTTCATTCCATCCATCTATCCATCCATTCATCTACCCATCCATCCATCTTTCATCCTTCTTGCCAATGGTTAAAAACGAGGTTATATACAAAACTGAAATAGTAGATTAGAGTTCTCTCTCTTGTACTATATTTATAAAAGCATACAGGACACATCGTGTTGGAAAATATTAAGACTATTTATTACATATGAATATGTGTTAAACAATTAATTATTGAAGTTTACAGAAAAGATGTTATAATATTTTATAACGCATTCACAGAACAATAAGTGGCTGCAAAACATTATTAAGTTTTCAGTTCAATTACACGACGATATTGTTTAAAAACACTGAAAACCAATTGTCAAGAAAATTACGTATTCACGCTAGTACTATTATAGTTAATTAGTTATATATTATTTGTTTTCTCACTAGATGGAACCGGTTCGTTAAAGAGATAAATAATAAGTGTCAATTGTGAGAACTCCGAAACGTGATATCCACCCTGTAAGGAAATTCCGTGTTACTGTTTCAGAACGTATGTCAGTCATAGGAATTGTCTCTGGCCACCTTACATACCTACTATACAAATGAGCAGATAAGAATAACCATTGCATGCTGATAAAGGACCAGCAATATCTGAATGTACATGATAGAATCATTCATCTATTGAAGGAAAGTTGTCCGGCGCAGTTCTGGTGTGTCGGTTAATTTTCGCCTTTTGGCATGCACTTTCTTGTCCAATTACGTGTATCTGTCCGCACACAGGGCCAACAGTCTTAGGCATCAAAGGACAGAGTGTGCCAGTTGAAATGTCACAAGTTAGCACTAAATCGGAAGTTGGTATTTTTATTTATTTCAACTGTAACGAATTAGAATGAGAGGAAATCAACTTGTGCATATCAGCGTCACTTTGTTGTGCCTCTGCTAACGTCTTGATATCAAAAGAAGGTCACATATTAAATAAATTCTTCCTTTTTTCTTTCAATCCACCCTTTCCTCCTTCCACCCACCCATTATTCCATCCATCCATCCTTTCCTCCTTCCATCCTTTCTCCCTTCTTTCATTCCGTCCATCCATCCTTTCTTCCTTCCACCCATCCTTCCATCCATCCTCCCTTCCATTTTTCCAGCCATTCCTCCTTCCATCCGTCCATTCCTCCTTTCATCCATCCTTTCTTCCTTCCTTCCGTCCATCCTTTCTCCCTTCCTTCCTTCCTCCCGTCCATCCATCCTTTCTTCCTTCCTTCCATCCATCCATCCATCCATCCATCCATCCTTTCTCCCTTCCTACCATCCTTCCACCCATCCTTCCTTCCATCTTTCCATCCATCCTTTCCTCCTTCCATCCTTCCATCCTTCCTCCAACCATCCTTCCATCATTCATTTCATCCATACATAAAGAAAAAGAAAAATATATACTACATACATATTTTTTATCAAATATGTGAATGTATCGCAAACTTTTCAGACAAATTAAAACATAAATTCGGGAGAAAATAAATTAAACAAATTACAAGCATAAATTCCATAATAATAGACAATTTGTGACCATTTTCCTTTATGGGCAGCTCATGAATATATTTAATTGATGAAAGCAATTGAAACAGCTACTTTGAGATTGTGTCAGTTGGATAATATAAGTTCAGCGTTCACTGATCATTTTGTGGTGGGCAATTCCAATTCTGTCTCAAAATAGAAATACACTGGCTCTCAAGTGAATCAAGAAATACGGGATTGAAGATTGTTAGCAATACCATTGACAGGTTTCTGAAAGAATAATCAAATTATTGAACATTATCTAATTATAATAATCAATAGATTTTTCGTGATATGAATGGCGCCTTAAAAGAAGTTGATAACAAGTATTGAGTCGAAATGACAACGTGGTATGGTTTGTGAATATATTAGTGTTGCTGAACATTATAGTCGACCTGGGTGATAACGTCTGCAATAAGACGAAAGGCAAACCAATGAGAAGGATAAAAGATGCAAAACATTGAACAAACATTACATATTTAGTCAACCTGAATAGAAAAGAATAAGGGAGTCTTTCATTGAAATAATTTTAATTACATCACGCTTGGCTGCCATTATGAAAATGTGATGCCAAAATACTGGTGAAGTTAGATACCTAATAGCAAATGATTTGATATTTATATTCCATAGCTATATTACGGTTAGCAGTTACTAAAGTTAACATTTTTAGATGATTTAAATGTGTAGCGGTCACATTCATAAAAATAATAAATAAATACGAAAAAAGGAATATGAATATCAAGCAATTTTATCACCACGGTCAAGCCAGCCTAGACCATATGATTTACGAAACTAAACATAGCCTCCTTTTTTCCGTGACGTAGCACTAGTATAAAAACCCCGTTTATACGGATTTTCATTGCTCACTCGCCCGTGTCAACCTTTCTAGGCACGTAAAACCCTTTTACCTCATCACTTAGTATCCTAGTCGCCTAGGGCTCACTACGTGCGTTACTATACGTACGTAAAAATCTCTTCCTCTTTTTAAAATGGGCATTTCTTAAAATGCCGATCATTCTTGCTTCAAATCTTTGGTCATTCTCTACACATTTATTTTCGCCCAAACTAGGAATAAACGCCGCAAATACAGGTTATTCGAGATTACGATGACCATCGTTTAGTTTCTACCAACATCAGGTTAGCGGCTCATCATGTCTTAAATCTTCTTCCTGATAAGAAACTACGTTCTATACCGTATTTCTTTCCTTTCTGTCATATGCCTTTTTCTTAACTGATTTCTTTGTCTCGATAACATATCTTTTGGTGCGATTATCATCATATATTACGGTTCAAATCTAACCTCCACATCAGACAAATCCATTTCGGTACACAACAACCGGCAAACACAGAAACACTATTATCTTCACTCTATACTCGTACGATCTCTCTCAAAAACTCTTTACACATTTTTTATATCTTACTACATGTACCTTCTTTTCATTTTATGTGTTTAAATAAATGCAACATTTATTTCTATCTGATGCATTTGTTCTCTTTCTCTTTATATGAATTATCATATTTGCCCGCCAAACTCCAATATGGCCGGTCGTCTCCTTTGTTCTTCACCATTGACCACGTGGTACATAATCCTCATCCCTTTTCAGTGAAAATTACTACCGCTACTATTTACCACTGCTAATACGAGCTGCTGCAACACCATTTCGGCCGCAACTTTTGAATGGAACATTCATTTACATTCTCATTCAATATTAAATCACTTCTCCCCTTTACCAACTTTAATTCCAACAAATTATTAATAGTAACATTAAACCCCACACAAGTAATGTTTACTATTTTTTGAGACTTTAGTCCTAGCAGAATATTCGGTCACTACTTTCGGTTCCAAACTAATCATTGTGTCATTTTAGTTAAACACATAATGCAGTAGGAATACTGTGTCCTAGACTTGTTTAAAATCTGATTGTTTTATTGTCGTATGCAGTCATGTACAGACGCATGAGGACTGTATCATTCAGCACTTGTGGATTTTACGAGATTTTAACTGAAATAATAACAATGGGTATGGGACGTTTACATTTACATCAATGATATGGGTAGGATTTCTGTTTTCATCTTCAGATGCTCAATAATTGTAAAAGGTTACAGAATAGAAACAAAAACATGGAAGAAATATTCAAAACACTAAAGACGCCGTTTCATATTTGTTTGAATGCTTTCAACAGTTAAGAGTTGGATGAGAAGTCATTACAAAGACACGTTCTTGCTCGTTTATAAAAGGTGCCATTTGTTAACAAAATATAATACGGACAGAAATCGACCTTCTGCAGTTCAAAGATAAAACCGAATCAGATAGATGTGGGAAATTCTTGTAGAAAAAATATACCAGACAAAAAATGACATACGTACAATTTATATCTGAATCTGTATGTCGCTCTGGTTGTCTGCGAGAGAGTGCGGGCGTGTGGACACACTCATATAAGCATACCCATATCGATTCAGTAAATCAGAGTATATATACATAAGAATGTAAATATAGCACATTTTGAAGACATTATATATTATAGAGTGTTTTGATTTGAGGTTCAAGTATATATTTCCCGATAAAATGACATAACTTCATATCTTCATATGTATCTCTGCAAATCATACATCAATCAAATCTTGTATGACGAATAGCTACATAAAGTAGAAGCAAACTTAATTTTAGTGTTAAGATTCGTATCTTATATTGAACCAATAGTTTATTAGCAATGATAAGCAAGAGATCTCTTAATTCTTCGTCAGAATGAAATTTAATTTTCCTTTTGTAACCACCACAAAAGGCACATACGGTTGGTTAATTCGTTTCTAACCCAACGTAGCATTTCATTGTCAGTAAAACTCATGTGTTTGCTTGTGCGTCTTGAGAGCGTTGTATAAACCCGACCGCCTTCTGACAGGAGACGCACAGAAAATACTGAGAAATTACGAGGAGAGTTGCGCTTCTTAAAAATCTCTTAGTGACATTCGTCGTCATTATCGATTGCTCTAAACACCCCGTCTCTTAAATCAGCAGAATGCAAAGCGCTTGGCTGCCATGTAGTTAGGTGATGATAGACATTTGGTGTTTTTTACCATAAATCTCTTGTCAGGTGAAACGAAGCTTAGTGAATTGGAAAGACTCGCTACCTTATATCATTTGTGACAATATTATTGATTGTTGCTTCATTTTTTGAGAGCTTCGAAATTACTTTTAGTGCACAACAATTTTTATCAAAGAAGTCATGTTTGTAAAACTTACGACTAAAAATCTGAATGTCTATACATATGCCGCCTTGGGGGAGAATGATGTGTTTCGTTTTTTATTTTGTGTTTTTTTAGTTAAAATCAAACGGATGTTATAAATGAAAATAGACAGCGACTTACTAACAGGTGAATTGCATTGCCTTTTAAGTAAAGGCATCATCACTTTTATGTAGAAATGACACACAGGAAAGATATGAAATGGTTAAAAACGAAGATGATTTGTAGACATATATAACATACTTGCAGCACATAGAGCTCAGTAATGGTTGACGGATTCAATTCCATCTGTTAGATGTAATGACTCCTATGTGGCTACATATTCCCAAAAGAAGAGAGTAAACTGAGTTCAAGCATTTCCAGTCATCTTAATACTTCTGAATTCCGTGATATTTAAAGTGCTATTAAGATATTCACAAGAATGGCAACTTCTTGCATGAGTGGCACATTCGTTCAAAACTGGAATTTGTTTCGATTCCTAGACCCCCCTTATTGAAAAGTATTGATGATGAAATTCACTGGGGACGAGCAATGCTGAAGCAAAACAAAGAGGAGCCTGTAAATTATAGACTTTAATCTACTTTGCTTTTGCAGCTCTTCTAATGGTAAGATTGTTTCTATGTCGGAGGCAGTTTTACTTCTAATCAATGACTATTCGTACTGATTAAAGCGTTGTGATAAAAAATTCCAACGTATTGGTCATCAGTTTAAAACCGAATAGAATATTCAAAAATAAACCTCGATATAAAAAAACTATTCACTTGACAGACCCACGGTGAAACACAAGCATAACTACCTTTATTTATGTAAACGATAATCCGTCTAGGTGGTTTAAAAATAAATCTGCAGTATTATCTGTCACAGAAACCCACAAACCAATGACCATTTCTGTTCAACTGTCCATTTATTTATACAAATTTCAAGTTATTACAAACATTTAAAACGAAAGCCCGAACAGAAGCGTTCGAATAGTTAAGTTCCGTAGTTTTATAGTGTTCAATTTTCATATTGTGCTTTCTACTGCTGTTAAATTGAAAGTAATATATTGGATATTACTTTCAATTTGACAGCCAAGCAGTAGAAATATATTGGATATGAAGATTGAATCTTATTAAATATCCCTTTTTACAAAGCAAACGAACGTATATTGGATTTGATCAGTTTCTATATTGACCGTATGTGACCAGTTAATGATGCATTGCCTTATTTGTCAGGTTAATGAATTCAAAGTCAAATGCCTTGATTTCTGAAGTTATTCTATTAATTATTTTGATCAATATCTTCATCTTTATTTTCGGAATTGATTTTTGGTATTGGTGAGGTGTATTTGCATTCGGTAATGTTCGAGTACTAAGCATGGTAAAGACCTGCTATGATATTCCAAAGAAGAACGATCAAGGAATGAGATGAGATTATCAGCAAACCTTATGCCACCCTAGAATATACAATTTGACATGTCATTATTGACGCTGCAATGAGTTATTTATTTCATTGGTAGCATCAAGACTTAAATTGTTTAAGAACATTGAAACGAGTTGGAAAACATACGTAAGAATCCAGCTCACGAAGAGATATCATTAAATGGTGAAATCTGAGACAGCTTCATGGTGATTATCGTTAATAGCCTATCATAAGTTATGTATTTTATGTTGAATAAAATAAAACAAACAGCTTGAAAATAGACTTGGCTGAAGGAATATAAGAAGTTAGTTTTAATATTTAAAACAAGAAGTAGACACTGAGTACACAAGAAACAGTTTTTGATTTGTTACAAAACACAATGTGATCCCTATTTTAAATATTAACCGTAATAAAAAAGCGGAAATAAAAAAAGAAATTGAATAAATTTGAATAATCTACTGTCGTTAAATACAGATTTTTAATTTATATATTTTTAATAAGTTTGGCTATTTGCACATTCCATTCTTTTGGAGTGTATGGAATTGACTTTATATATACTCGGTCGAGATGAGGGCATATTTTGCACTACCCCTGGCAAAAATGATGGAATCATCACACGTAGAGGATGTTCACCCAGCTTTGTTTTACTTCGCAGAAAATAAACAAATCACAAATATGACACAAAACGATCTTTGTTTCATACCTAAACATTCTGACATCATGAAATATACTTCAAACAAACTAAATTAAATTATTTAAATCAATAGCATTTGGTACAAGTATAAACAAAATGGGAAGGTTATGAAAGAAAACATATAGGTATGCCCTAGAAGACGTCACGACATCAGGATAGAAAACTCAAAGAAATATGCCTTGAAAATAGAGAATGCACAATAAAACAAATGAAAACCAGATGGGCGGAAACAAGAGCCAATGTTTGCGACAAAATTGTGAGAAATCTGCTAAATGAAATGGAATTTATATACAGAAAAACCAAACGAAAATCAGTCCTAACATCTAAACAGAAGAAAACAAGGTTACAATGGGCTAAAGAGACGCAATCATGGAATGTGGATGATTGGATTAAACTGATATTCAGTGATGAATCACGAATCTGCATTGGCCATGGCCATGATGCTGGAATTTGTGTCTGGTCCATGACTCAAAGAATTCAGGCAACCATAACATCCCGAGGAGGAGCAACAAGGTACTAATCGTAATTCTTTTGTTGATGACTCCTCAACATTGAGCGATTCCATATTTTGTTTCCTCTACCTGACTGGAAAGAAATAATGTCATTAATTTGAATAGTGTTATCTAGTTTGTTTGAGATATATTTCATGGAGTCAGAATGATCAACTGTTAAACAAAAATGCTTTGTGTCATATTTGTGATTTGTTTATTTTCTGCGAAGTAAAAAAGTGAACATCTTCTAAGTGTGATGATTCAATAATTTCTGCCAGGGGTAGTAATATATTTCGTAATCTCATGCGAACATAATCTCATACAAATATTTACATCTACAAAAGAAATCTTTTTATAGTAAAGTTTATGTAATGGCGAAAATCATTTCGAAGTCTTAACAAAACATATATTTTATTGACTGTCTTTTAGATCTAAGGACCTGAAATGTGCATTGACATTATTAATTCTAACTTTAATGTTTTAAGTTTTATCAAAAGAATTATATTCATAATCAGTCCGACATATTTTCATTTTTAGAAGATATACGTCACAGTTGCTTAAAGACTGACCATATTAATAAAATGTGGCCTTACACACCTGGTTTCACAAGATATCCATTCTTAGGAAGAAGGCCAGAGTGTGCTATGTTGTTTTACAGAAACAAAACTGGATTCAAATTTGAGGTTGAGTTAAACATCTTGAAGTAATGTGGCTTCCTGGAAATTAGCCGAAAAACCTTGAAATGCTACCCGACTAAGAGTTACTCTTCAATTTGATATCCTTAGATGTTCACCTATTTCACTATCACTTTTGTTTTTGATATCAGCAAGCAGAACTTCTATTTGGAACATAACTTCTGTTTGCTCTCATTATTATGTAAAGATGGCTTTTTGTACATTGTTTACTTACTTAGAATGTTGATGTATAATAAGAATCATAAGTATTGTTTATTTCATTTTCTTAAATTTCAGTCCCATAAAATATGGTATTTA
>VCCN01004990.1:2358167-2374124 GCA_006491835.1 Architeuthis dux | reverse complement strand
GCAAGTAAATATTATTTGAACATTATTATGATTTAATATTGCATTGTAAATAAAGAATATTTTCAATAAAAATAGCCCGAAACGAAGTGATATACCTGGGTCAATATTCCAATTCCGATTCTGACATCATTCTCTGCAGGAACAAATGTGAATGTCGTAAAGAATCTCTTTCTCACATGTGTTCGACCAATAAAAGTATTCCTTAGAAGATAATTTCCATTTCTCTCGCCTAGAATCGAATTTGAGAAAAAAACAAAAAAAGGGCAGATGAAAAGAATTGGCCATGAGTGGACCCTTAGGGTTGTTCGTCTGATATTGGACTTTGCTGACGGAAATAGATTGGAGACTAACCCGGCTGATTTGAACAAAGCGGTAAAACATCAAAATATTAGTTCTCTATTGAATACACGAATCAAAATTTTGCCTGAAAAGTGAAAGGCTCGTCACAACATATTAGTGGCTTTTAATTATTTAGTAGCAGTAGCTTTTTATAATTCCCATTATATAAATGCATGTGTGTATGGGAGAGGCTATAAATGAACGTCAGTTTGTAAATACATCCAAAGATGTACACACATGCATAAAAATGGAAGAATGTTCCGATCAAAGAAATGAGCAACAAAGTTTTGAAAGATTAATTAAGAGTGCTGGTTATAAAGTGAGGAAAGTCCGCAACACAAATATGCCACAAGAACGATGTAATAGATTAAGAACTTTAAGTTCTCATAATTCCCCGTACATTTAGCAAGCTTTAACTGCCTTGCCATACGGAGGGAACAGTTGTGTTCTATTGGTCAACAATATGTGCTGCATCATGAGCAATAACAGACGAAGAGAGAAAACAGTTGTGATTCTCCAATAATGTTGCAAATTGCAACAGAAAATAATAGTAGAAAATGAATGAATCAAAACGGAAGCATTATTATTACCTAGATAGGACGTATTACTTTTTGAAATACTAATATCTTTGTAAATAAATGACCCTTGGAGTGCAGAAAAATTTGCGTTACATTCTTGACGAAACTAAATTTGTTAATGTGGTGGTTATAAAACAACCTAAAAATGATCGCATGTTACTAACTACAGCCGAATTTCAATATGGTTAGAGATGAGTGCATCTCATGCACAAAGTTAACATTACTGATGAGAGAATTAAAAATAATACCGATGTACTAGACATGTAAACCTTGTCATAGAAATACTATGACCATTCACTATTCGGAATATATTTGTCAAAATAAACGGTCACGAATATTTATGGTTACATAATCAGGAGACTTGAAAAACTATAAAAAGTGAATGCGCCCACATGCTGATTTCCTGATGAAATCGTCGCTTTAGACTGGTGGGAAAATAATAAACTGAATACATGAAATGTAATTATTCGAAGACTACATAGAGGACATAAAAGAATGAATGGGATCAGACACAAACTAAGAAGAAAGAATTTTCTTAGGTAGTTCTTTTTTTGTAATCGGTTTGTCAATTTGAAGAAACATTCAATTTTAATGTTATTAACGATAGATTCTAATTAAGAAAGATTACAATTCCTCCAATAAAATTCAGCCACCGATTGTTTTTCATTGCTATAATTGCTGGCAACTGAAGCTCCAATTTCTCGCCCCTGGATGCTGCTGTCGTAAGCGTCTAAATGTAAGGCATCGTCAGTTAAAGTAAGTTAATAGAAAATCTTTTTCCTTTTTTTCCCTAACCGTTTCATCTAAGACATTACACATATTTCAACCGTTAACTAGGGGCTCATGCGAAAGATATTTTTGAAAAATACATTTAAAAAATGTAAGAAATTAACTTCTTGTTTAAAAATGTTTCCTCCCTCACTGTTCTTTTTATAAAGAAAAGACAACATTTAAGGTCACTATATTTTAAAATTCAGTGCAGTGCATGTTCTAAGAAGGTGCTAATTTTTGCCCTATCTGTATGAAAAAAAGAACCTTTGACAAAAGCCAGGTGGTTATCACTCACTTGTCATTGTTTTGCCTTTTATCCATCTATTCATTTTCATCTCCAACGTATAATCAAATATTAATAACAATCATAATAAAATACAAGCAGTACAAGAACATTCATGTACTTTTTGTGCATGATACTTGCAATTGCTACTGCAAATAATTTTCAAGACATATTTTAGCATGTCTTACATGCTATATTGGATGTTACAATTCCAAAATATTGGCCCATTCTATAGATTTGACATTCTTAGTTTGCATCTGATCCAATATTTGTCTCTGTGTTTAAAATGCGAAATACCGTCTTTTTTTCGACCCACAAACACGTTTTTCATTAGCATTTCAGTGAAATACTCAATGATGTTTTTTCTTTCAAGTTACAGGTCCAACTTGATCATCTTGGAGCTATATGTACTCTTGTATTATTATTTCCGGCCTACCCTAACCATAGTATTTAATGCTGTCGTCATTAAGGAAAATGTAAAATAAAGCACATAAGCCTTTTAGTTCAGTTTTATTAGATGCCAACATTCTGCTTGGTAATTGAGAATATTAGTCAGTTTGCACCAATTGTTTATTGCATTCACACGCATAGGATATTTCAAAACTTCATTTCCAGGGAAGATAATTGATCATTCACTTCTTCGACAAGGGCATAACCGGTCCACCTAGAAGATTCATCTTAATATAATGAAACGTTTAACAGAGGGATAAACATTTAAAGGCCAATCAAGATTCTTTGTTTGACACATTGTCGTCATTCTCCCAATCTGTGTGTGAAGCAATGGCCAAGTTTTCACTTGCGATAATCTGATGCAATTATCGCTCAACAAAGCCGTTGCAGTTGCCTTCTCGAGTGCGTCGAGTGGACAAGGAAAATCAGCCAAAGATGGATGGAATTATGGGATAATGATTATAATTGTAATTCGGCAAATCCAGCACCTTCATAACAAGTGTCAGAAGAGTAATAATTACCGAAGTTGGACAGATGTCTGTCTGTTTGTTCGTCTGTTTGTCCGCACAATATCCTCAAAAGGTCTCAATGAATTTCAATGACATTTTGCGTAAGGGTGGGCGATGGGCCAGGGAACAATGATGACGTCATAATCACCTGATCGCTCAGCTGTTAGTAACAATGGCGTTGGTGGAGGTATGCACCCTCTGAGCGCCTTAGAGCTAACAAGTTGTGTCCAGATAATACAGAACTGATATTCCATTTTATCAGTTACATTTGTGATTGGGTTTGAGTAAAATTCCTTGTTTTGATTAAATTTCCAAGTAGTCTATATTTCTGTTTGCTTAACATCTTTGTGCATAGAATGGAGACTTAAAAAAGATTGCCCCAAAGAAGCAAAGTCATACTTCAATTGCTATCATTCTCAACCAGAGATTCAATATTTAGTAATTTCACATAAGTGATATCAAATTTTACAACCTTTAAAATTGAGATTTAACTTTGCTATGTGATTTGCTTATGATAAAAATGAGAACCAATGCAAAAACATTTTCTTCGCCTGGAAGGTATTTCCTTGTCCATGCGCACGTCCTAGTGTGTATATCACACATTTGATTTCATTTGATTTGGTTTTATAAATTGAAATATTATATTTTCATAAGATATGCATTGTTACCTGTATTTGATGTTGCATATCTGAAGACGGTAATAAGTATGAGCCAATGATAACAAGTGGAATACTGAATCATCATCACATCAGAAACAAATGGAAAACGATGCGTAAATGTCAATGCTTATATGTCATTTGCATTGACGCAAGAATCAACAAGAATGCACGCACACATTCTTTGTACTCTTTGCAATATGCTCTTGTTATGAGATTCCTCTCAGTCGAGGAAAATGCCTTCTGATAATAATTATTTCATACCAACTCCTGAAATGTGTTTGTCCGACGAATATGAATTCCATATCACTATTATCAAGTCTGTACGGTTTTACTCTAAACCGGGAGATAAAGGCGTTCACTATGGAGCGGACATTTCTCTTCTTCCCCACGGATTCATGTTGTATTCCTAAAAGGTGATTTAAATCAAATGAAGCTTCTTTATTCGTAAAGAAGCTTCCTTGGTGAAATGATTACTTTTACTCCTGGGGCGCTTATGAAATTTTCAAAATGCCGGCAGCTCTGACAGAAACGTAAGATCACCCCCATGATCTTTCAGGAGTTAAAAAGAATAGCGATTGGCCTGATAGTGCCCGAACAGCGTTTCATTACAAACGAATTAACGATGAATTTTGAAGTTTTGCTGTGGAATAAAACGGTTGTTATTCATTCAAGATTTCAGATCGTTTAAAACCAGGACCCGTAAATTGAGTGCTTCTTGGATCGAGACAATGGAAATAACCTAATTGATTATGTTATCGTGTATACTGAAGTGAAATAATATTCCAGAACACATCAAATACAAGTAGCCGCACGCAAGAATGAAACATCTCAGAGATGTTCTATTTATAGCAAATATATGTCTCAAACGAATACTACTTTTTCACACATCCATTATAAAATATTGATTATTGTAAAAGTACCTCTTGATTTTAATATTCCTTAGGTAAAATTATGCATAAAGTGGGAAAAGCCAAGCCAATAATAAAGAACAAGTGCGTTGCATACAGATAATGATATCTATTACAGATCTTTGATTTCCTAAAAGCATACAGCAAACTGCAAACACGATTGATAAACGATAAGAAGGCAGATTACCGACACATTATTGTGCATTCATGAAGAATACTGCCTCCATTACACGGTGGTTAATAAATCTGTGACTGCACATTAATTGCAACTATAGAATGCCTGCAGTTATATAGACGGATGGACACATCATTTTCTTTCTTTCGTCAATCATTGCATGTAAAACAACATAATGTAAACAAGGGCTATGTTTATCTAATGTTTTGTATATTTTAACGTCACTGAGGAAAATGTATCAGAGGGTAAAGACCTTCTGATACATTTTCCCTGTTATTTCCTTCTTGTATAAAAAGCATAGAAAAAGAAAGAAATACCAAAAAGATGTTATATTTATTTTCGTTTTCTTGATACAGTATTTCATTCATGATTACTCTGAATTAATTTTACTGTATCCTAAATCGGGATAACATTGAACGGCGGGGTAACATTGAACAGCGGGGTGATTTTGAACAACACATAAAAAATGTTTTAAGCACAATAGCCGGAATTATTATTAAAGAATAGCATAATTCTTCTGTTGAAACCCAAATTAAATGTATTTTTAATAATAATGCCGGGCTTAAAAACATTTTTTTAGTTGTTACCCCGGCTTACTGTATCTTTCACGAAAATATCTTACAATCAAAGTTCGATTATAAAACTCTTGTCAGTCTTTTACTAACGATTATGCCACATTTCAGTATAATTCTTATTATTGGACTCGTGGAAATTTCCCGAGTATTGACAGCTAAGATATTATTATTACCCTTGCGTATATATTTTTGAACTAATTTATTACCCATGGAATTAACTATCATGAGCGTATGGGAACTCTCTCGTTAAGGCACAGGGGGCTTGATTTGCCCGAAATGTGACACCGAAATTGGTGGTAAATGAGCAGAATTCAGAGAAATATTTTTTCCCTTAATAGTCCCTGCTGAAATAAGGGGGATGGGGGGTTATATAACATAACATCGGGTAGCTGCTGGACATCCTTGTCCAAAGAGGGGGGGGGGTCTTATATGCCATCAACTAGGGTAGCTGTGTGACATCATTGTCCAAAAGTTAAATCTTTCATAAAATGCAGCATTAACATCGTATTTTTTGAGAAACTCTTCTTATCCACAGACAACGGCTTTGTATTAACAATCAAGAAACAACAAATACTTTAACGCTTTATATTTTGAGAGAAAAAAAGAAGATGTCAGCCGACGCATTTAAAAGGAGAAAACAATGATCTGTAATCAGAGGATTAGTGTTTTGAATTTGTGAGGAAGAAAATGAAGAAAATGAAAACAGCCAGCAGATAAATGATGTTATTGTTCATTTGAAACGGGAGTTGAGAAAATCCAGACTGGTCGATATTCGGAACATAACAGGTCAAATGATGTTATAATTGATGACGCACATTAGACAAAATTAATCGTTGATAATAGGAGAGCAGTGACTGAAAAGGAGATGAAAACGAATGAACATCCAAAAGGATCGATCGATATGAATCTCTTAAATATACACACGTTGTTGCAAGAAATAATTATCGTCGCCATGTTTAGGAAAATGCAACAAAACTCATTAAGTTCTTCTTTGCATAATTCGATGTTTAGTCTCCAGAGAATTTGGAAAATATCTCGTGCTTAATATAAAATAATTATAATATGATAGAATATTTATAAAAAACTAAAATATAAAGTTTGGTAGAAATAAGAATTAAAGTTAAAAAGGAAAGAAACCTGAGACAATAAGAAATAACATAAAAAGCAACGGTATAGCATTAAATAAATAATTAAGAATTGGAGAGAAAAAAAGATGACAATAAAAGGAAGGATAATATAAGAGACAGATATAATGAAGAAACATAATAGAAAGACTTTTATAGGATTTTTCTTTCATACAAACTAAAAATAAAATATAAAGTCGTAGTAAAGAATTAAAAATGAATAAAATGCAGACATCCTACTACAATTGAAGAAACCAGTGTGTGTGCGTGTGCGTGTGTGTGCGCGCGCTCGCGTATGTGTCTGTGTCTGTTTGTGTGTGTGTGCACCGCGATTACTCGACAACTGATAATTGTACGAAGGCAATCCAGTATCGAGTTTGACGTTTTTTCTTGGTCACCTGTTCTCGAGAAATCTAATACAGATAAATAAAAATTATAAATCTTTCTTCATAGGTTATATGAATTATCACCCTTGACTCCCATTCTTTAATATTATCTAACTTTAGATATATAATATCTAAATTGGCAACACAGAAGAGAAGTACGGCGGAGGGAGAATTATTTTACATGACAATTATGGCCCCTACCAAAACATACACCTTTGAATATTCAGAAAGACACATTTCATTTACTAGGAACGCAGAGTGTACTTAGCAAGAATAAAAGGAAACTATTTAGCTATTTAAAATCAGAATCCTTGTAGATAGTGGATCAGCACTGAGAAAACAATGTAATATACATACACTTCTAAATAATAAAATTGAAATTCTAGCAGGAACATACAAAACTGCAAACATAATCTTGTATTAATGATAGTAAAGGTACAAATGAATATCTGGTGTTTCCCGGTACAAACAGGGATTTATGAAACCAGATGCCTTTCTTGATAAGGAACCAAACACTGTACTAAAGATTTTGACATTCTTATGAAAAGGAACTAACCTAAAGATTCTGATATCCTTATGAAAAGGGACTAACATAAAGATTTTGAAATTCTTATGAAAAGGGACTAACATACAGATTGTGAGATTCGTATGAAAAGGGACTAACATACAGATTGTGAGATTCTTATGAAAAGGGACTAACATAAAGTCAAGAGAGAGCAAACATTGACTCGATGATGAATTTCTGAAGAGAAATAACAAGAAATGTAAATAATTACACACTTAAACCAAAGACAGATGCAAAAGGGAAATACTCCCCCAGAATAAAATATGTCTGTAAATGAAAAGGATAAAAACATCTTGTGACTGCTTAATCCTTTGCATGACAAATTACGCTCAACCCGAAACTTATAATTGACTGTAAAATAGATAAAGCTATATTTTTCACGTTCATATTAACATGAATGGTAATCTTTGAAATAAAAAAGTATAACACATGAAAGAATAAACTATTAAAATTAGGAGAAAATTGAACGTTTTCTTTTTTGGCAGTTTTCATTTGCATAATCATAATACCGCATAGAGAAGCATTTTCCGTTAAACAAGGAACATTTTTATACATCTCGTCCAGATTCTGCATACCATTCTGAAGGACGGTGATGGCAAAATGACTTGAAGAGAATTGTCCACTTCAAACGTTCCAAACAGTAAATGCTTTGAACGAAATGAATTAATTTTCATTGAAAACTGTCATTGGATATTAAAAGGCTATTCGGATTTCCTCATTCAAAGATCCAGCTTAGTGATTATTATTATTGAAACTGCCATTCAAAAATGCAGGCTAGTTTAACAAACTGTTTTGAAATCAGCTTTGGGCAATCTTGTTTTAGAAAGGAAATTACAACAGATTAACAGGTCATGAGAGAAAACTGAGAGCGCTTAAAGCACCTGTCACTAAGATAAGATTAGTGTACATGTAGAAGAATTTGTGATAAGGTTGAATTAGTAATCACTAAGCTGGATCTTTTTAGAATTGTGAGAAAAGACGAACGAAATGCCAGTTGTAGATATTTAAATAAATTATTACATGAATTTTACGTTTGTCATAAAACTCCTTTCATGAACATCTTCTGTATCATCTTGGATTTTACTTTATTATTGTGTAAGTTAAGAAGAGAAAATGAACTCGTGCACATTTCTTGGCCAATCAAATGTTTACACAAACCAAATATCACTGGTCAGTGTAAGCCAATCAGACGCACAAGCAAGACGACATTGGCCAATCTGACACATGGGATGTAAACTTCCTTACAAACTGTAATTATCGATAAGATAATTAAACAAACACGTTTTCTATATCATCCCTGTAGGTCTTAGATCCAGAAGAAGAATAGAGTAATACATTTGTTGAATTGATAAAAGGAAGCGAAGCATCATCAATAGGCTATTACTTGTTTCGTGTGGTTATTTTTCAAGTGAATCATGATAAAGCTGATTACTATTTGATAGGAACATTTTTGGTTGATTATAACAATCAAGGGATTTTTGGAATCAGATTTCAGCTGATATGAAATTATTTCAAATTTTAGAGAATGTCAGCTTACGAGATTCGTTTTTAAAAAAAAGGATTTCACTATAGGCTTTAAATTAAACATCACATAGACAATGAAACTTGGGCAAAATTTGACTTCTGAACGAAAAATGTATAACATTTAAAATAAATGTTTATTTACCTCTTTATGGATGATGGTAAGTGCGAAAGGAAGTAAATCTGGGTTCCTTAAATACACGATCTCAAACTATTTTGTGCGTTGTATTTTACGAATCCTTGCGTCTTCTGCATCAGTTAACAATGACCATGAGTGTGATTCATAAACATTCATTTCTATCGTCTAAAAAAACCAATAATCAATACAAATGGCAATATATAAGTAAATGTCAAGCAGCTGTCACAGTCTTTTAAAAAAGTATAACATATTGAAGATGTTGTTACTTCGTTGAGTACAATACAGTATCAGTGGTGGCGCTAGGTCCGACTGCACCCCCCCCCCAGCAAATGTATTATTAGATTATTCTTTCTAGATTTTCATAGATTATTTATTTTAGATTATTCAGGGCTCCTCAGATATATTACGCCCCCCAGAGCACCTGCGCCCCCCGGAGTCTACGGGTGCCACGCACCGCCTCTGAGTAATTAATCATGAGGCTCTTCAAACCGAGTTACCAATCGAGGAATAAGCGTCTAAACCTATCTAGATAGCAAATGAAATGTAATAGAGAACAGTAAATAATTGGTTTATTTGATATAATTCTGTAGTTGAGATGCTGCAAGCCCACTTGTGTATATAAATCGAATCATGTTATAAAATGCTTATTCAAGAAAAAAAAGTACATCCGTGTGTGATATTAAATTAGTTATCAACAATTTCTTAAGATCATCAATGGAAAGATAAGGACCAAAATAAAGTGTAAGATACTCATTTGCAATAGAATTCCTTTTTACGATAAAGCATTATTTGAATATTGTATATTGCGATGAATACACACATCATTTGAATATTATATATTGCAATGAATACACACATCATTTGAATATTATATATTGCAATGAATACACACCATTTGGATATTGAATATTGCAATGAATACACACATCATTTGGATATTGAATATTGCAATGAATACACACATCATTTGGATATTATATATTGCAATGAATACACACATCATTTGGATATTGAATATTGCAATGAATACACACATCATTTGAATATTATATATTGCAATAAATACACACATCATTTGGATATTGAATATTGCAATGAATACAGACATCATTTGGATATTGAATATTGCAATGAATACACACATCATTTGGATATTGAATATTGCAATGAATACACACATCATTTGAATATTATATATTGCAATGTATACACACATCATTTGAATATTGAATATTGCAATGAATACACACATCATTTGGATATTGAATATTGCAATGAATACGCACATCATTTGAATATTGAATATTGCAATGAATACACACATTTGAATATTGAATATTGCAATGAATACACACACTATTTGAATATGTAATACTGCAATGAATACACACACTATTTGAATATTGAATATTGCAATGAATACGCACATCATTTGGATATTGCAATGAATACACACATCATTTGGATATTGCAATGAATACACACATCATGTGTATCTTTGTTACATGGATTTCTGCTTGTAATATGTTGGCGGCAATTTTGAGAGAAATCCTCCGCTATGATTCTTGGATGGTAACCCAGTCATTTTATTATTATGATTAGCCGTCAGAAAGTGACCTCAATATTTTCTTTGATTTTCTCCTCAGTATTAACATTAACCCTTCAAATGTATTACCTACTTGTTATTTTCATTAATAAAAGAGGAAGTTGCCACGAGTTTCTGTTAGAGACTTCATTTTTTGAATTCTAATCAACATATTTAATCCCATAGAAGAGTTCCACATCGTTTTGCATGTATTCAGTCAAGTCACAACGATTTTGCCAAAGTAATTAAATTTAAATTCGTAAAATTGAAAATAAAACGAGGCTTTCAGAAAAATCAGTGGAATTATTACATTGAAATTGAAAGTAACTGAAGAGGATAATTTTCTTCATTATTCAGCATGTATTGGTTTGGGAAAAGATGCATTGTCTGGCTACGACGCTGCATAGTTATATCCTAAATGACTTCATTTTCCCGCTGATAACCACAATTCATAGTTCATATTTGAGGAGACGATTATGATCAAATTTGGCGTTATGCATTTCTCCTCAGATTTACACAGAAAAATCTACCAGAAAGACAAATCCTGTTCATTTATAGAAATGCGTAGAAATAACATCTGATAGAAATATGTGGTGATGAAATCAGAAAAGAGTAAATCTCTCAGAGTTGATCAGTCATATACTACACAGCCACGAAACAAATAATGATAAAACTTATTTCTCAATTGTTGTCTTGTAAAAAGATTATCGACTTTCACGATACTATGTACCAATCAGAATACTATCCGTGGTGGAAATAGGGGAGGGGTATTATTGATATTTACTAATATGTTGCTTAGTACGGAACAAGGCCATTACTGAAGACCCAATGCGACTCTCTTGATAATCATTGCCCATTTATTAACAAAACGCATATACTTACTTCTCAATTTCCAGGTGTTTTGTATGTTCAATTTATGCTAATGGAGACATTGCTGTATACCTAATTCCGAAAACCCAGACTTACAGTATACCGAATCCCAAGAATCCATTTTCATCACTGAATACTACACGAATGTCAAATGACATTATCTTGTGTATTTTTCTGAAAGTCTCTTGACTAGTCGATTTACTAGATTTAGTTAGTTACATTACTCTAGTCTTCTCTATAGCCGGGGTGTGTAGGATAGAAATTACGAATCAATATTGATATTTACTAATCTTTTTCTTAGTACGGAACAAGGCCATTACTGAAGACCCAGTGCGACTCTCTTGATAATCATTGCCCAATAGCGTGATGCTCTTACATTTATTAACAAAACGCATCAGAGTCAAACAGCATCTAGATTGAATATAACCAACCATTGCCTGCAATGATTCTTTATTACGTAAACTTGTTTGAAATAACAATCTGCCTGCAGATTGTTTTATAAATAGGGACGTGTAAAATGTATTAAATACAAATAACACAAAAAACAAATGAAACAATACAAATTTGACAGAATCAAAGGATCAGTTGTCAATAATTTAGATATCATCCAGGTATTGAATATGAACTGTACCAATTCATGTTTTTTATGTGAATAACCCAAACAGAATCGTATAAAAATCATCAACCTTGAATATATGTAAAGAATAAACTTACTCCGTGGTTTGACATTTGCAAAATCCTAAATGCTTGTTTTGTAAAACCTGTTATTTACAAATAATAACATGCAAATGTTTATGACTGAAGTAATTACATATTTAGCAAAATATTCATATAAGGTAACAAGTTATTTATGAACGTCTCTAATATCTCAATACGTAGAGATAATTACGATATAAGATTTGAGCAACTGCGATTGTATTTCAATGTATAAAACAACGAATTTTAGTGAAGATGGTTTGATATCCTCTCATTATTGCCGAATCGGTAAGTGTTTTCTGCACATTTGTCCAGAAGAACATGGTTGACAAACAGAACTATGCTCAGAAATTATTTTATAAATACTTATGACAAAGTCGCTTTGTTGTGTGTGACACTGACCCCGATGTCTAGTTTCTAACTAAAGATAACTCACCATTCAGAATTTAATTCAGCGATTATTTAAGTACCCAGAGCAAAAGATCAATAATTACCCGAGTAAAAAAAGAAAAAAAACAACAACATTTAGAGGCGCAAATATTTCAATTTCAATTTTCTTCCATTGCTTTCGACCAAAATATAATAAATGTTCCTATGTATTGTTTCTAAATAATATCTCATTTTTGAAACTATGAAATTAATAAGAGTAATTAGAGATTTGTACACAAATTGGTTAATTATTTTCTGAAATTTTGAACACAAATCTTTACCCAATATTTCTTTACCCATTCAATGTCGTCTTATTACACAAAGAAAATTAACCTGTATATTAGTGGTCGCACTACTTTCATATTGTAGAGTTTCCAAACATGAATTTGTCGAATTTTACATTAGGGAAATTATGTGCATTATAATGAACTCTTGTCGAGAAATTCATGAGCCAGCATCAATAAAATACTGACTGGTAAAACTGAACCCAACTACACGAATTATTGTACCGGGAATCTCGTGGCAGAGTGTTTTAACCAATAAGTTAGACATTTTCTATTCGCATGAATTGATGCAACCAAATGTACGCCGAATTACTAAATTCCCATTCTAGTAGAACAACCTTGATTAAATATGTTGCAGAGTTGCACTTCAGATGAAAGGCATCGTTTTACTTGTGAGACAAATATCTCCACTTTTCGAAAGTTCGATTTACGCTAATTTTTTGAAAAAAGGCGAAAAGAGAAAATAGCGCTCGGCTTTTGTTTTGTAGCAAGCCATTATGTTACTGGATGATAGAGATACACTGTTAATGAGTCTTTAGATACCATTTCTCTCCCGTCCCGATGACACGAATACTAGATTTTATAACTGTCTTTGGACTTCATCAAATATCGCTTCAGTTAAGAGAATGGTCGGTACTACTTCCTATATTCCTATATACTTACGTGGGAGCGAAGGGGTTCGTTCCATGTGCTTTTTCGCGACTACACTGGGCTGACAATCTTTACCTTTTAAAAAAATAATGAAATCTACAATTTTAAACAATACAATTTAAAGATTATTAGTAGAGAGGGCTAATATGTATAGAATTTGTGGGACTTACTCGATTAGAGATACCATTTATTTCCCGTACGAATACTATATTTTATAACTGTCTTCGGACTTCATCAAATGTCGCTTCAGATAAAAGAATGGTCGGTACTAATTCCTATCTTCCTATATAATTACATTGGAGGGGGGATTTCCATATGCTTTTTCGCAACTACACTGTGTGTGTGTGTGTTTATATACACATCTGTGTATCTTTGTATGGCGAGTTTTGATCCACTGAGTCAGAACTTGATTTCGGGGTAGTAAAACACACACATAATTGAATTGGAGAAATGATTATCTAGTCAAAAAAAGACAAACGTCTATGTTTGGGTGCCAGGATCGGCACCGCCACTGAGAACTCATTTGATGAATTAGATTTTAGCCATGTTGAAGTGTCCCGTGATATGGTGGAGCCAATCAGGGCAGTTTTGTCGGCTAAGAAGATTTTCTTTTTTAGTTTTTAATTTCAAATTGTAGTCAGCGGAAGATTTAGATTCGATGAAGCAACAGTCCTTTTTCTTGGCCGTAGCTAATTGACCGTAACTAAGTGGAAGAGAAAGAGGGAGGATATATGCTTACGGAGTAGATTAGAAAATCACCCGAGATATCTTTAGCGACTAGCTCATTATATTTTAGTGGCGATCAACCGAACCGGAACTAAATTGGGAAGAAGGAAAGAGAGAGAGACACATTGACTGTAAAACAAGAAAGGTCAGATAGATCGTCCATGCACCACGCGGAGAAAAATAAAGAATTATTTTTCCACCGAAACTTTGGTCTTCGACTGAGTCATTCATTCGCTCCACAGCACAGAATTTGCAGCGACGACACACGCACCAAATTATGCAACAGAACACGCCAACGACAAAAAAGGTATGCCTTATCATTCTTCCTCTCTTTCGTGCGTACCAACTTTTCGTGGTAACCAACTCAACCACTCTTGAACGAGCGTGTTATATATTTATTACCGTTGTCCTCTGTTATCCAATAGCCGTTTGAAGTACAACGGACTTTCGTTTATTTCAGTATGCACATTTGCACACCGAATATGCACGATTATGGTACAATTACAGAGGCAGTACACACCCTCTTTTTCTCTCTCTTCTACACCTCCCATCACCTCTGTACCTCCCACCACGATGACCTTCAATGACTCAGCCTGACATACCATCCTAACCATCTTGGAGAGGGGGGGGGTCAGTAGACTGTCAAAAATGTTTCCCATATAAAATAATGGTAATTGCTTCTTCGCTTAAAGCCATTTCGGCTTACGAAAGGCTTTTATAGGAACTCTCTACCTTCGGATAGGGGGGACCTATATATCTGTAATTTCTTTTCATGGGTATTAACTATTCTGGAATAAATAACAGAACACATATGCTATCTGATATCATAGCTAGTATATATGTTGTCAACAGATTATACCTGGTATTTATATTAGGTGAGTATTGTAAAAGTAAAAATAAAACACGCTCTAAGTATCAATTATTATTGATATAGAATCAAATTATAATTCTGTATTCCACCAACTTTGCAACAGCTGCTAACTTTTCAACTATTTCTTGTTTTAATCTTGAAAAGTCAAATTAGATTATTTATAGATTAGTGAAGATATAGTCCTTGGATCTCTATCACAACACCTGTAACTTCTTATATGTCCTGTATCTAATCCTGATATACGCAATAATCTATGATTATTATTCAAATTGTTCCGTGCTTATAAGAAATATAAGTATTTGTATAGAAAATGGTTCTGTGAACTTTACATTTGTGACAGATAAAAAGTAGATCGTTAAAACGTATTCTGAATCCGCTGTCATGAAATCTTCTTAGGGGATTAGTTCTTGGAGAAGATCTATAATTCATGCAGGACCAATTAATCTTCTTGAAACAGGGTTTAATATCAATATTGCCAAGTGAACGTCATACGAAGACTTTGTCATTGTTTATATTTGATGAATTTCAATCCGAAATGAGAAATCCGAAATCTTGGCATCCGACAAAACTCGCATCCAATTATAAATATTCCCTGATGGCATTTTGGAAATCTATTTTATTTTCCCAGATAAATGAGACAATTTCAAGGAAGATTCTTCCTATTGAAACTATTACACAGGAGTGCTTTGACTCTCACTTGATATTGATATTTATGGAGAAAATGAACCAAAGAAAGAATTACAGTGTGTTTAATATGAACTAACACACAAGTAACGAGTAAGACTGTTTTATTGAGATTTGTAGCTTTTATTCGATAAAAGTATGAAGTAGTGAATTACATTAAACACTTATTATTCTTGACA
>VCCN01004990.1:2336540-2355564 GCA_006491835.1 Architeuthis dux | reverse complement strand
AATATTTTAGTGAATGAATTAATAAAACAATAAAACATAGCATATAAAATATAGTTATCTAAATTGAGCGCTGTTTGTAAACAAAGACATATGAGTTTATATGCCTAAAATAATGACCTACAACCCGCCGCGGTAACAGTGTGTTTAATATGAACTCACACACAAGTAACGAGTAAAACTGTTTTATTGAGATTTGTAGCTTTCATTCGATAAAATTATGAAGTAGTGAATTACATTAAACACTTATTATTCTTGACATAGACACAACCATTCAATATATGATATATGGCAATGCTTTTCAGAACTTCCCGGCAGAAGGACGAATCCTCCACCAGGTCTGTTCACAACACAATTACTCATATTAACCAAACACTTCATTATATAGTTTGAGTCAGTTTTCGACCGTTCTTCGTCTCTCTGTACATGAAGTGGAAGATCAATAGGTCGGGTGGATCGCCTTTTTATAGTTATCACATAATCTTGTCATACAAAATTACTTCTATTACGCCATGATTATGATTAGGAAATTTAAACTCTGTAATTATAAATCTTCCCAAAATAAGGTAGCATTTAATTCAATGAAAATCAGTCAATTTAATAATTACTTAACTGAATTTTGAAAAGAAATATTTCTTACTTTTTACTTGAAATAAGTAAAAAATACATTTGATACATCGAGTACTGTTACCTTTAAAATCAGTCATTTTTCCTTACCCATAAGTGATGACAACCCGCTTCAATTAAGGTGTTTTCGGGGACAGTTAAATATGGATGTTCAGAAAAGACAACATTTGATATTATCCAAAGTACATAAGTATATTCCCAATATTTAAAAAAAAACAACCTCATATGACGGGCACTATTCTAGTATGTATTAGTTGACGGTTTGTGACGTTTAAAACGGCTAAAACAAATTTGCTCTCATGGCAATTGAAAACGATGTTCTCAAGAAATTACAATTTACTGGTGCTTTGGAGAAATTTGTTTCCAAGAAATTACTCAAAGCAAATCTTCGAATTTCAAGTTGTTATATAAAAAAGTGTTTTCTTCTTTTATTTTCATTTTATAAATATTACTTGGACCTCTTACTTTATTACTACGCTTATCACTTTTGTCTCAACTACTGCATGTATGTCAGCTGCTCATTCTTCTCAATTCTATTTTTATTTCCGTCTTATTGTCCTCATTTCTCGCAGAAACATCAACAGTCAAAATAAACGCCCCCACCATTCCATTAACAACTCTGAATTCTGCTATGTAGTAATCAAAAAGAGAAGAGAAATAAAGTTGAAAGACATAACATATAATGCACAAAACGATATATAGAAAAGGTAAACATGGAAAACAAATTGAGATAGATGAAGGCAAATGGGGGAAAAAAGAAAATACATTAAGCAATGCTTAGAAGACGAAGAATACACACTGTATGATAAGAAAGAGTCGACGGGTTTCTAGCAAAGTGTCTCCACTTTGCAGAGTCACTTCTAACAACAATTCCCGTAAGGCCTATTTCCTGTACTTCAGTGGAGGTAGCAGTGTTAACAAAGAAGAAAATAGATTGTAACAGTAGCTAGTTATACGCTCCTGTAGAGTGGAGAATGGATGATTTAGTATACTTATAACGAACTACTGCTATTTGAATCATCTCAGAGATAAAAAGTATGCATGCTTAAACAGAACTACTTTTCTTTAAAGTAAAAGATGATAGTTCCGTAGATTATGTAACATCATTCAACAAGTAGCCCAAAATAGCTGGGCGACGTGGTCTTAGCTGCAGACACCACGGTGTACCTCTAGTGCAATGAGGAAAAGCTGTCTGAAGGACGGATTCACGGTCCCCAAACTAAAATGATTTCCGGCCTCTTTTGACACGGAGGCGTAAGTTAATTATGGTTTGACAAACATGTCAAAAGACGGGTAGGAATACTTCTGGTCCTGCACTAACTTAATCGCTATCATGATCCACAATGATATTTGTTCGTAAAACCAAACGAATTAATATATCAATTCCGCAGTTATATCGTTAGGATTTATCTCGTCGCCAAATTGCTATATCGTTGAATCTTGGTAACCTAAAGTTGCGTTAAGCCAACGTTATTTGACAGCAGTGTCATTTCCAACGATTATATCAATGACCGGATGTTTAATTCACATCATCAGCTGTCATTCTTTCGGTGTTGATATACTCTGAGTGGTACAAATTAATTCTTTGTAGACCAATTATGTTGACTTTCGGATTTTTTCAGACGATGTTGTATTTGTTTGATATAAAGACTTGTTAGTAGAACTCTGGACAATTCCACTTTTGTACACTGATTTGTTGAGTTTGTCACTCTTTATTGATACCGCCTCAGTCTCAATGTTATGGTTGTCATTTACTGACTTGCAAATCTCATACTCTCTTATAGGACGCTCAATTCACGTAGAACCCATTGGATCATAGTCGTATGGGAACTCTCTGGTTAGTGGTCAGGGGGAAGAGGGCTTGATTTGCCCGAAATTTCCAAAATTCCACAGTTTTTCCCAAATTACACTGATTCGCTCAAAATCTTACACTCTTTTGCCACGGTGGTGGGTGGGTGACGTTGACCCTGGTAGTAGTCATCATAATATCCAACTCTCAAAAGTTATATACAAGTCTGAATGATGTATGCAGAGATGAGTTGTAGACTTGATAGAAAACACTAATAAATTACCCCCCCCCCCGAAAAACAGTGATTGATTCTTATGGATCCCACTCTACTCCGAGGGTATTTAATTAGTTGTCCACTTTGTTTGCTTTGTTTTACATTTACCGTTCTCTTTCGCCAGAAACAAGCAGGACAATATCTAAAAATGAATGAAAAGAATTCGAAAGAAGAGGGAATGAAGAAATGCCTGGAAATACAAATTAAAAAAGAAATTAGAAAAAAAGGTACGGAAAGTGATGAGCTGAAATGTCATTCAAAACAGAAAAAAGAAACAATACTGTATTCACCCATTAAGATTTCGTTGTTGTTTAGCTTAAATACGGACGGATTGCGGAGGGAACTTCACCTCCTTTACCACCTTCCGGTACGTAGCTTCTCCCAAAACTACTCTAGTTTGGTGCCTTTCACGTTAGCCAAATCCGCTATATTACCTCACATTCTGCTGAAATCTTCCTTTGTTAATCCTTCCATAATACATCTAATCCTTACTTGAAGCTGATGACAGAAGATAAAGAGTCATCCTGAAAGATTCCTCTCTCATATTTTAGCCACGACCAGCAACGTAAGACACGCCATGCTTTTCAGCGCCAAAGACCGCACTGAGTGAAGCATCTCTGTCAACAAGCCGAGCTGTTTATCGAGCAAATTCGAGACGACACCCTCCACTATACCTTGATATAATGCACTCAAAGAAGGATACTGAATCGAAGAATCCTGGCCAAAGCCAGACGACACTTTGACTTCTAATCTTGAAAGAGCGAAGATCTGCACCGAATTTAGGAAGGCTAAATAACACATGGCTTCTGAACTGTTTAATCGGTCATAAACCGGACGAGAAGGGACAACCACAAGTCATTTCAGCGACACGCCAAATGCGGCACCCTCAGGTCTCCATTGCCCGGACGTTGGAAACATATACCTGTGAACCATCGGCTCGTTCCTCTTGAAGAGAAGGACGGATTTTCGCTCTGAAGCGTTTGGTATCTACTTTTACATCCTTAACCACAAACTTGTTGCAACTAATCCTGACCTTTTTCCCCCGTTCGTACTGTTGAATCGAATCCAGATTCGAAATCCCGGTTCCAATCAAGCGGCCTTTCAGAACAGAATGAAGAAATCGATGAACGATCTCATCAAATGCATTGGACTAATCGAAATTGATCAGCGTGACTCCAGTGTCGTCCCCTAACCTCATTAGGATCGAACGCAGCAGGCGCAAATTCTCCTGGGCCGTTCTTCCCTTCACGTCTGCTTGGGGCTGATCGAACGACAATTCACAATCGGTTCGCTGGGATCTTAGCCAAGATATTCAACTATGTGTTTAAAAGACCCAGGGGAGCCTGAAGCAATTTGGGCGGGTCGGGGGGTCACCTTTTCAGAAAGTGCATTTTACGACATATATTATATTGTCATGGCTAAAAATAGCTAAAATGGACTAACTTTTTCATTTCCAGATAGCTTTATTGCTAAAAATGTTTTATCTACTCATTTAAAATCCACTTATCAAATAAAATAACTAAGACCCAAGAACATATTATTAATGAGAATTATTAAAGAAACTTACATTTTGGTTCATGCAAGAACATTTTGTTGTATTCTATGGCTCATCAACCCCTTGTCCAGTTATATTAGTGGTTTTCACTTGAAGATCAAAAGATAAAATTGATGACATCTTGTTCATTTTGTAATGTGAGATGAAATGAATTTGACGAGACACATGTTTACTGCTCTACAGATTTTATGAAAGTTTTTTTATTCAGTTGGTGATTAGAAAGAAATATTTGATTCAGTGTGTCTTTCACTTTCCTTTTTTTTTATAGAGGGCACACTGCTGCCCCCACTGACCCCATGCCTGGTTCCAGTGCCCCATAAAAAACCTATGGATCGGTTACCATATACCTCATCACCATGATGGGGATGGGGTAGATAGTCTGGGCCAAATAGCTACAAAACTCTTGCTCACATGAGCTGGACTCTCTGATAAACAACTCTGAGAAATACTCCAAAAAGCTTTCCAAGTGTTAAACTTGTAAATGAAACTATCAGAACCCTGATGAAACTCTTCATTTCATTTATTCTGTGCCAATACTCAAAGCATCTTAAATCCTAGACCTAACAACCAGATCTTGGTAGTGATCACTAGTCGATTTCTCCAAGTCCTTCCAAGTGAGATCTCTGTCATTTTATCCTCAAGGGAGACAAACTTCAGACAATGTTCTAACAAAAAGAAAAAATAGAACTCAAGCATAAATTTTAAACTATAGCAAAAGTGTTAGTGTGGGCTGATTTGTAATGCTCTGGGAACTTTTTTATTAGAAGCATGAAGTAAAGTTTTTATGAATCATTTATATAAGTACTTTCAAATAAATATGTCCCCAATTTTTCTATGGCTTAGTCTGTATTTTGCAGACCAGATCCGTAGAGGCCTGAAATATAGTAATATACCACAAAAACATGCAATGGTCACCACAAGATCATACAAAATAGCTACTCAGGGTAGCTAGAAATATGGTCAGCAATAAACAGTATCTGTAGATTTAGAGGGACAATTTTGTCTGGTCCGTAAATTATAGATCTGGAATTTGATCTGGTTTGTAAAATATACATGGGCTGATGTGTAACTGTGTGTGCACTTGTAATTAGAATCAGTAAATGAATTTTTTATGAGCCCTTAGTACCATTACTTTCAAACAAAAGATATTTTGCCACCTGGAGAAAAAAAAAATGAAAATGTCCATGTAGGGGCATTCATAACCTAAATACATTCTAGTCTGCAAATTACACACTGGGTATACACATACATGAAGATAAATTCAGTTTTAAGCCACACACTAAAAGAAAAACTAATGTTGACACCTGAAATCTTTGATAAATGAGTTGAGAATGGGAGCTCAAATACCTGATAATTCTGCTGCATGGATATTTATAACCTAAAGGTACTCTGGTCTGCAAATTACATACCAGATATTTTTGTTTTAAAACAGAATCTTTATAGAATAAACAACACTGTTCATGTTAAATCATGTTTGAGGTTGTAAAATCAAACATGTTTTTGAACACACAACAAATCATTTGTCTTCAGTAATAACTCTTGTTAATACCCTTTGATTATAGACATATAGCTAAAATGGTAAAATTGTATCTGGTAAACTTTCATCCGTGATCTGGTGAACTGGTAGAATTACATCTGTGATCTGATGAACTGGTAAAATTGCATCCATGGTCTGGTGAACTGGTAAAATTGCATCCATGATCTGGTGAACTGGTAAAATTGCATCTGTGATCTGGTAAAATTGACCTGTGCTGTGGCTACTTTCCATGGAATGTTATGAGAATGTTTGAAACTGTTCTCCTCTTTATTCAATCTACTCGACAATGCCATTGGGATTTACATCTAGCCAGTCTAGATGAGTTTTATAAAGTATTTATTCATACTGTACAAAGAAATCCAGCATAGGAGTTCCTTATCAGTAGTAATAATTATGTCAACAAATCTTATGTTCCATTTTCTGCCATTGGTGTGGACACTGCCATGGAGCACAAAAAAAACGAAAAAAAAAAAGTTTTGGGAGGAATCAAAAGCATAGGAACTAATCAATCCACTCTTGACCAACATTTTCTAATGGCATCAGAAATGAACATGATCATTGATTCATTTATCACATGTTTTAGAATGAATTTAAATGGCAAACAAAGAGATGAACATTATCAACTGACTGGAAGGACACATTTTAGGATCAAAGAAAACAGTGACAGGCTGAAAGAGATCTTTGCTATTCATGATACAAGTTTGGAAGAGACTGACCCTCGGACAGTTCTGCCAGAAAATGCAGTTAAAGAATTCCTTGACCATGTTGAAAAAGGACAGAAGATGTACAATGCATTCAAAACAGAATGGCTTAAAGCAGAGAAATCTCTTTGGGATAGAATGGCACAGCATAAACTCCCTACTTTTTTTTTTATCTACAGAAGACTGTGGAGGTATAAGATTGTGACACTGAATGAAGAAAGAACACTTATGAAAAGGTTTAGAATTTCATCCAGGCAGCAACCATAAATGGACCTACCAAAATACCTGGGAGACTACAAGTTTTCTGTGGTTCCTAGGTAAATGTTATAAATCATCAGTGTTGCACAAGATTGGAGAGACGAGATTGACCCGAATGACGAAGATCTCACAGAAATAGAAACAGTAGCACTATTTGATAGTATGGTATGTTGATTCTTAATATACCTTGATGGTATGGCAGTGCTCAATAGAATAAGGTTGGGGCCCCACTGTAAAGAATTGCTGAGAGTTTGCTAAAACATTCTTGAAGATCCTTTTGGGGTAATCAAAAGATGTCAATGAAGTTCACATTGTATTTGATTGATATATAGAAAACTCATTGAAAGCAAATACACATGAAAAGTGAAAAAAAACATGGCTGCTCATTATGCAGTGCACAATGACACAAGTTTGGCAGAGCTGACACTCAAGAAATTCCTTTCCTGGGAAAATTCATAGATACTGAACTCCGAAAAGTTGGCAAAAACTTTGCAGTATCGTATGACACTTTTACTATCTCCAATATCTTTGGCATTGATCCAAAGCTAAACGCAGATACACATTTAATCCTTCTGGCCCTTGAGGTTGCACGACAAAACCCGTTTAGGAAACTACAAGTAATTTCGCCTGACACGGATGTCTTGCTGCTACTCATCTATGCAGACCCACCTACACAAACATCTTTTGTAACTGGAAAAGGAAATGAGAAGTGAGCAATTGATTTTAGGGCAGCATATGAATCATTAGGTCCAGACAAGAATGCTGCAATATTGGGTTTCCATGCATTTACTGGCTGTGACCAGATTAGTAAGTGTTCTGGTAAGTCTAAATTGGCATGCTGGAAAACAATCATGGCTGCAAATAATGATGTTATTCAGGCATTCCAAGTCAAAAGACTGGTCTGCAAAATACACATTGTGTCATAAAACCATTTAATATGATGCATTAGTCATGTCCAGTCATGATAATTTCTAGTTTTGAGCAAGGTGGTTTACCAAGATTGACTGTAATTAAGAGCTCATGTCAGATTTATAATTTACAGACCAGACCAAATTTCAGATTTCTAATTTACAGACCAGACCAAATTAACCCTTTGAATCCACAGAAATTCATTTTTTAATTGGAAATCTGTTGTAGTTTGTTTGCTTAACATATTTTGAGCAATAAGTAGCTTTTTGGATAATTTTGCATTTTGATGCTTGTATGTTTTTGTCATATTTATCTCTGCTAACAAAGTTAGAGAGGTATATGCATTCAGTCAAGTCCATCTGTCTTTCCATCTATCCATGCAATATCTATGAAAGTACTCAAACGATTTAAAAGAAATTTTGTGGAAGGGTGGGGCATGGGGTGGTTAAATCTTGGGACGGATCCAGGAATTCTTTTTTGATTGAGATATATTTTTCCTTTTGTTTTCATACATTTATGTATACACTCATGACTGTTCACACAATATCTCCAAAAATTCCAATGATATTTTGTGGAATGATGGACAATAGGCTACAGAAAATGTGATTAAATTTTGGGCACCCCAGGCACAATTAATTCTCCTGACAATGCTTTCTAGTTTTACTATATTTCAGTCCTCTATGGATCTGGTCTGCAAAATACACACTGGTGATAGAAAGAATTGGTGACATATTATTTTGACAGATTTTCTTATGGGGTTTCATAAAAACCTTACTTCGTGCTACTAATAAAAAGTTCCCACGGGACTCTAGTAGAGCTACATTTCAGCCCCCATTTTGTCACCATTAACGTAAAATCTAAATCTTTTCATTAACAAGACTTTTCTTGTTGAGTTTCTCAATTCTTTGAAACTGAGGCAGTGCCCATTCCAAAGGTGCACGTTTGGAAGAATCCGGACTTCATGGTGTGTGGAGCAGCCTGCCATAATTGTCAGGTAAGATAATGTTCTGTCTGTTGTATGAAACTATGTCTTCAAAGTTACTTCTCTTCAGTGTTGTCAATTTAGATATTTTATATCTAAATTTAGATAATTCTAAAGAGTGGAAGTCAAGGGAGATAATCTATAAAAATCTATGAAGAAAGATCTATAATCTGTAATTTTTTATTCATTTTGTTAGATTCCTCAATCCAAACAACTCCCAAACTCAACACTGCATTGCCTGGAGAATGTCAACTTCATACAACAGCCAGTTGTCAAGTAATCATGGTGCCCCCCCCCCCAACCCCATACACACAGATTTATTCTCGTGTAGTTAGAGGTACATACATTTTTTAAATAAGATAATTTTGCAAACTTCATCATTCCATTATACTTAAATTCCCAACTAATTCTTTATTTCAAAATTGCATTGTTATATGGGACTGGGTAAATTATTTTTCAGTTGAATATTTTGAAGATATGAAATCAAAGTTTCACAGTATATTTCCCTGAATCATACTCAAATTTTATTCTACCACCAGAAAAAAATAATCTGATAAAATAAAACTATCAATCGGAAGTTAATTTGGAAACAGAATTACAAATATTCTGCTGATTTATTTGTGATAATTGCTTCAAATTTGTTCAAAAACTGTTTGTTATGCAGACGAAAATGTTCAAGAAGATAAAAACAAGTGTAAAAATGTGAAGCTTTTAATTGTCTAGTTTGTTATTTTATAAATAACTGCCAAATGTCATGGAGTTCTCTTTGAATTTCTCACTCTTCTCTCATTCATCACTATTCATTGTGAACTGCTATGATTAGTCAGTATTTTTATTATATTGGCAGTGAGGCTAGAGAAAAAAGCCCATTATCTAAAATGAGTTTGAATTGGTTGACTACTGAAGATTTCATAAAAGTTGGGCATTTGGGTGCAGTTACTAATAGAACATAAAAGCTCTGCTGCTCAACACTCCACAGCTGTAGTAATCAGAATTCATTCAAACATACATGAAAGAGTTTTGAAAAGGATCATGTTTCTAAAATGAAAAAATATAGTGTGGGTTCTTTAATTGGAGTAAACAAGACCATACAATTATTTGAGCTTTAAATGTTTCATCACAAATACTTTTCTGATTAAAATGCATTTTAGTTGACAAGCAGCAAGCAGATTATGAAGTCCACTAATAGGTGCCCTTTAATTTTGATAATTCAATCACTTTTGACTGAATGCCAAAATGTCTGCAGAGTGCTGAACATATGAAAAGGAGGATGGTTTGAAAGCAACAGAAATGTAAACAAAAATGAAAAGAGAAATAAATGAGCTGATTCACTAAAGCCTGAAGTAATTAACCATGTTTGTTTTTGGTTTGTTTTAGCTCATGAAAAGTCTCTGAATGGAGTAGAGTCAACATCCTGGTCAGATAAAGTGTTATTATCATCTGACTGACCTCTCACTACATCATGTCATCATGTTAAAATATGCTAGTAATACAAGTGGAATATGGCTATTGAATACAAATAGATTAACATTAAATATAAGAGAAAGTGTTGATATATTGTTGTGAGATGTGTTCTATATACAATTGAACAGAATGCTAGAATAGAAGAAAAATTCAATAGACTTATTTGGTTCTACCAACAATTTGGAGTTTTTCAGCTCCAGCATTTCAACTGGTTATTTCCACTGGATGCATAATATCTGTAAGCTTTCCCCCTTAGACCCTGAGTAAATCATACATGGTTCCATTTCATTCCTCACTTATTTCCCTTCTTTTTAGAAAATAATTTCATAACCAAAATTGCTGAAATGAAAAGGAAAAGAAAAAAAAGAAAAAGAAACCAAACTCAAATTCAACATCAAATCACATTTAATAATTACCAAAGTGTTTTTAATTATTTATTTGTGTTTTGTCACGCTGAAGGAAATCTGAATATGAAACAAGTCTGGTTAGTCACTCAACAGAAATTGTCATGTGACCAACGTCTTTTGGCAGCACGCCATGTTGGGAGTGATCAATTAAAAAATTGGAAAAAGGAGTAATCAATGAATAAGTTACTTCTCTTGCATTTTGTTGGGCAATGATCACTAAAAAAGTAAAAAAACAAGCATGAATACTGCCAGATACAAACTAAGGGATAAATTTAGTATAAACTTCATGGCAAATTGAACCCCACCACTAAAAAACTATTTAGAGGGGGGAATCTATTAAAAAAAATACATAATAAGTAATAAATGTTGAAATTTTTAGCCCTCTAGCTCCATTAGTATAGCCTGTAAGCATGATTCCTACATAGCCTGGTTGACAGTTTTGGTTGAACTAGTGTAATTTGAACCCTGCTACAGACATTAACAGCCTGATGACTTATCAATTATCCAAGGGTACACTGATGACACAGTGTTGTAATGTTAAGCATTAAATATGTAAGTCAGATTGTATTGGGGAAAGGGAACAATACATCAGAGCAGCTAATGACCTAGATGGGCAGGGTACACTAGTCTGTTTGATAATTAAGTAAATGCTGAGATTTTACTCAGAAAAGGAAGATCAATATGCCTGAAATATATGAAATATACCATGAAAAATATATAGAAAAAACAACAAAAGATGCCTCATAATGGATGGTAAGAAAATCACTTTCAGTTGCATTTTTATATTTGTGATGTAGGCTGCTTATCCTGAAAGCTTCATATCTCCTGATCAAATTTGAATGCATTCATCTGACAATCTCAGCCAAGTAGCAATACATGGATTCACATGACTTTCATTAAATTGGCAGATGTTCAAACAACACCTGCACGCACACACACACACACACACACACACATTCATATTTCTAATGAATGTGCAATACACCAAAGTTGCAGCCATGCTTAACATTAATTCGCCTAAATGGACATAAACTGATTCCCATTTAATTACAGGAGATCTAAAAGCAAGCAATTTTAAAACATCGCCTGATTGCTCTACTCGCACTATTCTTCTATGGAACACACATTCCTCTGCTTCAAGGCATTCAGTCTCTCTGGTTACAAACAATAAAAATAGTTCAAGGCTCTTTCAGTCAATTTTATTACAAGCCACAAAATGTTAACAGCTATAATTTACTATGTTTAAATCGAAGCATTTTTGGCACAATTTACGGATGCTTCTCTTATAATCTTGGCTTTTATTATTTCTATTGTCAGATTTTGCTCAGTTTAATCTCAGAAAATCTTTAGACAATTTGTATTTTTAACAATCACATATGACACCTCTGTGAATGGTTGCACTGGTTATTGAGTGTTACAATTTTGGTTAGTTTTTAAAAGAATCTCTACAATAGGCCCCTCAGTTAAGATATGAAAGAACACTAATCAAAATGCTCTGTCAAAACAACAAAGGTACTGAAAGCTCACAACAGAATATCAGCATTTAAAATCCTTTTATTGCCTTCCATATTGCAGCAAAATAAGACTGAAGACTGAGATGAATTTGGATCATTTTGAATTTTGTTTAATCATTTATTTTTGTACTACTGCCCCCTTTTACAGCATACATTTCATCAGCACCCCGACTATAGACATACAAGCAGATTCGGGCAATACAGAGTAAAACTTTGGGCAAATCATTGTAATTTGGGCAAAACCGTTAGAATTTTCAGGCAAATCAAGCCCTTTGCCCCAAAACAAAGAGTTCCCCATACGCTCCCCCCACCAAAAAAGTCTGTCAAAAATGATACATTAAAATTAAATTTCAATGAAAATCTTTTCTTGTTGATATAAGCATTTATTTTATAACCCAAAATATATAATTGAACAAAAGTATCTAAACGTACTTGATTAATTAATATAAAGATTAATGTGAAGAATGGGACTGATGTGATGAGACTAATCTGTCCACATCTGGCTCAATATTAGTAAGCAACATCCTTAAATCACCTTGTCTTTCAACACACCACTACCCCCTGGGGGGCAGTAGCACCCACTTTGGAAATCACGGATTTAATCAATATTTGGAATATTTCATATCCAAATTGAGAAACTCTTAATAAACAAGGAAAATATCTTTGCAGTATTTCTCTAGAGATACTTAGAGGAAATTTTCTTTTGTTACACAAAGATTATGTAGGCATTGTCAAAATTAGTTATCCCCAACAATCAATACAGCATTAATTCTATCATTTTTAAAGTGTAGGAAATGTTTTCTTTTCTTAATGAAAGATTTCCGTATTTAATGATTCTGTTCCCATTTTTCTAATCAATGAAAATCTTTCTGAAGATTGTAATCTGTTTCCCAATCACCAGAAGATCTGCTGGAATATTGGTTGACTCTTTTCTATTTAGATGATCAATTCTGATTGCAAGAGAATTAGGCTGCTGCCATTCTTGTATTCAATATCAAACTATTTGCTTCTTTTTTAACATACAAAGTTTCCTGTTAACAAGAGAGAAAGATCAAACTCAAAGGAATAAAAGGTTTGTGAAAGGAATATTAGGACTATTAAAATAAACACAGTGTAACAACGGTGCCGACCAAGAGATCAAACCGGGGACATCTGCCCAACCACAGCTAAAGAGACTTTGTGTGGCTGCGCTGTTGGAACATCCAGGCTTCCCGCTCATTTTGTGCTGTGGAAGCCACTTCACATGCAAGCACTCAAATCATTTTAGAGTGTGATATAAACAGCGATTATGAGGAGTGGGGCAATTTCATTTTTGACTACAGTCAGAGAACATTGTGAATAATTGTGATTTGAGAGAAAAGAGTTTGCTTTTGACTTGTCTGCCATCAAGATGTTTTGTTTTTTGGTGTCATGCTGGGAGAAGTTCCCTCTGAAGAGGTGTTGTGTGATAGACACAGTGAGACTTTGTGCCCTGCGGTTCTTCTGTTTTGAAGAAACTTTATGCCTTGCAGTCCCCCCGTGTTGAAGAAACATTGTGCCCTGTGGTTCTCCCATTTTGAAGAGATCTTTTTACTTCACACAGATTAGTTGTTGAGAAAATAATAAGTAAAATATTGTACATTTGCAATATTAATAAATAACAAATTACTTTCTTAGGTTTATTTAGTTCTTTACTTCATCTCTTTCTTACTAATGATTTTAAAAACCTAATTTGGATGCAATACAACAATTTCCCTTTGAGAATACAGACATATATATGGACATATAATATTTTCAATAATTATCCAGATCATTTTGTAAACATTTTATGGCTAAATTTGACCAATGATTTTATATCATCACCACCTTGCTAATCAGGGTGGACCACCTTGCTACTCAGGATAGACCACCTTTCTACTTTGGATGGACCACCTTGCTACTCGGGATGGACCACCTTGCTACTCAGGATAGACCACCTGATATAGTATTATCCATAACATACAAAACTAAGAGAATTTCTAAATCCATGTTTTATAAATGAGAAACTGATAATTGCATGAAATGTAGATTGCAATTATTTACGTATTTAAGCAAATTGAATATTAAAGTGTTTGTGTCATTCATTCAATCACAATTCAATTGTGTGAATCCCAACTAATCTGGATGATTGAATGAGAACAGGGTTTGCTATGACAGAGAGAACTAATTTGAAAAGTAGTTGATTAATTGGCAGAAATGCCATTTATGCTACATAAGAAGATTATTTTCATGTACATAGATGTGAGAAAACTGGTAACCCCACCCTTTATATGGATCTGTGATATTTACAGTGGTTTCTTTTAATTGTCTGATCTGAATTGGTGGAACTTCTGTGAGATTTGCTAAGAAATGTTTCAGGCGCATCTGCTTTACAGAACAGGAATAGAAAGTAATTAATGAAATCTGGTAATCAAATAGAGTTCTGACTTTTCAAAAGCAGTCCCTAGAACTAAACATTTTAGATTAATCGGTTATGGTACTAAACATTCAGAAGAGAATAATAATTTTATTATTTATATTAGGGTGAAACATTTCTTTTTGGGGCATATTTGACCATTAAGTTTGATTAAGATTTCATGGTGAAAAAGTCTGTTCTTTTATTCTAAAGCATGTCTTTTTCTACTTTCTCTTTTCTGCCCTTGGTTTCCATGGTGTGTAGTCAAGGAAAAAATGACTGTGATATCTGTGTCAGTGAGCATAAATATCAGGATTCTATGATTAGCCTCCTAACAGATATTTCTATCCTCAAGCAAAAAAGTCATGTGTTTCTCTTGCTAAAATGTTAATTTTGCACTTTAAAGGGAAGTTGAACTCTTAACTTGAACTGTTCTATATAATATATAAGAAATATGAAGATTTTCAAAATTCTGGATTTCTTACTTAAATGTTATTTGTGTAAATGCATTGAGTTATTATTATTCTTAATCAATGATTCTTTAGAGGCAGTTGGGAAAATCTATTAAAATGCAAAAGATGTGCTGAGTGTAAAATATTTTGAAGAGGGATCAAACATTAACGTGTATTGAAATCTTTTGCTTTTGTTAACATTGAACAAGTTTCTGTTTTCTTATTTAATAGATGTTGTTTAACCAGTGTTTGATATCTAAGAGGAAAAATAAGAGGCATTAGAGATCACTTTCATTTGTCATTTACTGTCAGATTATCTAGTTCCTCTGTGTTTTCACTAGAGCAAAGGCTGTGTAATGAATTAGAAATGATTTTAGAGTGAATAAGAAGACTTTACTTTTGCCATCATTTACAAACCTGCAGACTATATAGAGGAATATATCTTATCTTCCATTCGCACATTCACACTGAAGCTATTGAATTTGAGGAAGAAATGCTGATGAAAAAGCAGACAGAAATGGAGACGCAGCTGCTGCTGTTGGTTTTGCTTTCTTCAATAAAAGAAGATATCGATTATCTTCTCCTCCTCCTCCTCCTCCTCCTCCTCCTCACAGAGAACAACTGGACTGTCATAGAATTAAACAGACTTATCACAAACAATAAACACAAGCACAAAAATAAAAAAAGTATAATTAAAAGATAAATTGAAAAGAAAGAAAAAACAATGAAGCAATATCCGGGATAGAAAAAAGATATTCATCATTGATTGTGACAAGTCTACACATTTAAATGCAGTTAAATTGCCTAGTTTACAAGTAAATTCCCCAAACTGAAAGATACTGTTTTTTTATATTTAGATTGTTTTGAGATTTTACAAATACTAAGAATGACCATTGTGGGCGTTGAAGTGCGAAAAATGAGATACTTAATCCAAACTTGAAATGTAAATGACTGAATAACAAATTATTGAGATTTTACAAGATGGCAAAGTGTAAAATTGATGCTCAGCTTAAGCTAGCTCTTGGTTTCTTGGGAAATAGAATGTTACTACATCCATAAAATTGGTGTAAACATTGATGAATCCTGTTTGTATCTTCCCAATAGTTTACAGTCTATCCATTTAACAATTTGGGAGATACCCATCTTGGTTTAGTTACTTATATACTTGAATATACTTGAAATAGGCTTTTTTTGACAGTATTTAATTGTGTCATTAAGCCAGCTTCAGCGTACTTGGGCTGGTTTTAAACTATTAAGAAAAATGGTAGTTACATTTGGTATGTCCCATATCTGAATAAAGATTATTTAAAAAAATATTGATATTCTCTGATGTGACCATCTTTTCACTTAGGCCGTTCCATGCATTTGCTACTCTTGCCAAGAGTTAATTTTTTCTAAGACCAGTGGAGGTCTGAATTTGTAGTTTATGGCTGTGTCCTCTGGTTTTACTTCAGATAGATGAAGTCAATATCTTCTTATCAGGACATCTTGAGCAATGAACATCAGTATCCACTCTATGTACGTTGTTCTGGATTCTATAGACCTCTAGTAGGGCAGCAAACAGTTGTTTTAATCTTTCAGTGTAGGATATATCTCCCAATATTGGAATGATCTTGGTGGCTCTCCTCTGAACTCTTTCTATGGCACCTGAGTTGTACTTCAGGTTAGGAGACATATGTAGGAAACAAACTCCAAATGGGGACAAACCAGAGACTTGTACAGCTGTAGGAAGCTCTCCTCATTGATGAATTTAAATGAGTGTCTTATGTAGCTGAGTGTTTTATTTGTTGTATTCACTTTGTTTTTTATATGCGCAGTTAAGTTAAGTGGGTTGTCTATATAAATGACAAGATCTTTCTCTACTGTAGTTTCCTTCAGTGTGTGTTGTGTTCCATTATCTTTAATCACAGTGTAGTTCCTTTTTTGTTGTTTCTACCTAGGAGCATGACCTTGCATTTGTCAGGATGAAATTTCATCTGCATACATTTGGCCCACCGTTGCAATGTGCTGAGGTTTTCCACAAGTAGATCTCCTGATTCATGAGGCATGATTGCTGAGCGGATCTTTGTATCATCAGCAAACATACTTATAAGGGTACGGATATCCCTTGGCAGATCATTCACAAACAATGAGAACAGTATTGGCCCCAGGATGGATACCTTACTTATCTTACATAGTTTTGCATTTCTGTTATAAATTAATTGCACCCTCATTCAGACGTTTAACATGTATCATTTTTAAAATGACTGAATAATTATTCAAGGTTATTATTGTTTTGACATTGCTTTTATATATTTTGCTTGAGATATCAGTTACAACCACCATCCTTTTGTTGTATTGGTACCAAACTAACAGAAGCCATGCACAACTGATGCCTGATCTTTTGTTCATTTCTTATTATACTTATTTTGCCAATAGACTGTTGCAATCTTGATTATGCAAATTGTTCTTTATTTTACATACATTAGGCATTTCTGCTCATTTTTTTTTTGTGATTCAATGTCAGAGAAAAAGTTTTGCATTAAAATTTTAATGCAGCCTTCAATTAGGTAAGGCAATTTATAAAGGTTATGCACCATCAAAAAATCTTCCCTCAGGAATGATTTTAATCTTTAACATTTGATATTATTTGATTTGCTTAGGGCGAAGTTTTGGCCCTTTGGCCTAAAATAAGATTACAGACTTCATCATACCAAGCACATATAATATTAACACACTCTAACTAGTATAAATATCATCCCCCTATAAACATCAACTCACATATTGAATACTTTTTTTAATATGTATACATGTTTGTGTCTGTGGGCATCCTTTCAAAACCATTTAATGTACTTGTAATAAATATGTTCATGAAAGCTACAATACCAGACTAGAAAATATTAGGATCCTGATTATTTCAACATTTGCGATAATGATAATGTTTAAATTTCTGAAATAATCAACCATAGAATTTGCTGTGTTTATCAAATCATGTTCCTTGCATCAATTGAATACTTCATTCACTTTGCAGTGTTTGCCAATTTGTGAATGAACTATATCAAACAAATAGACACATATCATCAGAAACAAGAATGTGATTCAGGGGGAGGGCATACATAGGGGTACTGCGTATACCTACTTCTCAATTTTCAATTTTGTTGTATGTTCAATATCTATTATTATCTTATTTCATATACCTAGTTCCTAAAACCCATTTCCATCACTGGCCAGAAAGCTCTTATGTGATGTGGTTAAAATTTGGAATCAGTAAAAAAAATATACAAAAACAATTTAATATCTTTCCTCGTTGTTGAAAGTGTTCTGGCTCTTTGTCTGGTGGTTGAAGATCAGAGAGCAAACGAAAAGGTGCAGTAAAAGTGATTGTCTTAAGAAAATGTCAGCAGTTGCATCAGAATGACCCAATGCAAGAATAATGACAGATCAATTAAAACTGTGACCAGATAAGACAATGCATTGTAATTGAATGAGATTTGCAGCAGAGAAATTTGAGAATTGCTGTTTTTTTCAACCATTTTTTCAATAGTTTGTTTTGGCAGCATGACTTGTTGGGAGTGATCAATTAAAAAATTGGAGAAAGAAGTGTATCAATGAATAAGTTACATCTCCCAACCTTTGTTGGCAGGATCACTAAAGAAGTGAAAGAATTTTCAAAAAACAAGTGTGAATGCTTCCGGGACCAATTTAGCATACACTTACATTGCAAATTGAATCCACCACTAAAAAGCTATTTGGGAGGTGGGGGTGGATTAAAAAAACCCAGCAAACCACTTTTTCTAGACATAATAAGGAGTAAATGTTTAAATTTTCAGCTCTCACAGCTTGACAGTTTTGATGACAGTTTTGGTTGTCAGTTTCTAGTATCCAGGTACTCATCATTTCTATACGTTTCATTTCCATTAGTTGAGATCAGAAGCAAAAAGAAAATTAAATTATTTAATCCTAATTTATTATAATTATATTAAAGGGTTTCCTTTAAGTCATGCATAATAGCATTTTTTTTTGTCTGAGAAATCATTCGGCCATTTTTTGAAATCTCAAAGAAAATGGAAAATGAGGAATTAGCAGTTTCGATCAGGATCTAAAGGTTAAAATGAACTTCTTTATAGAATTTTGAAAAATAATCATGATTTTAGGATTATTTTTTT
>VCCN01004990.1:2292993-2307446 GCA_006491835.1 Architeuthis dux | reverse complement strand
TTTTTATTAAGGTATATACATTATTTTTAGACCTGCTATTGCCCACGTGATATACTACAGTATAGTGTAAACATCTAAATCATATACTACGCGTGTATTGGTTGCTTGGTCCGTCTGTCACGCTAAGGGAAATAAATCTGTAATCGTTTAAGAGTAGCCGCCGCTGATGTAACGCCATTTTTTAAGTTTGCTTTTTATTATGAGGATAATACGCCACGTGTATTTGTATATTTTTGTCTGTAACACTTTTCACAAAACTCAAAGATACTACACTGCGCAAAACACTTTGATCCTATGCGGAACGCACAGATACTCTGCTGATTCTAAGCCGAAGTGCCGATCGAGACGTAAATGCTCCCGTCATTTTTGATTGGATTCTATGCTAGTAACTTTTATATGCACTGGAAACACACACACATTTCAAGTGACTCGTTTTATTGCGATATTCGTTCATTTTTTGCTACAGTAATTACCGAAATACCCAAAGAAATACCGCGAAATGCCCCAGAAATAACACGATATACTCTCGGTATAGGCCATAACAAAATGAAATGCCCCGCATAAATCAATATTTATAAGCATTTAAGTTATAATAATACGAAAGAAGCACTCTAGATGAAGTTAAAATTTATAGACTATTACATTTTGTTGATATTTCTATTAGTAATTGTAGTAATTACATCGATGATCAACCTGTTGTAGTAATCACATATCGATGTAGTTTTAATGTAATGAAAATAAATAACTGTAGTCATTTATTTTCATCGACATTTAAACATATATTTAACGAAAATTATATTCTACAAATATATATTTTTTTATTTAACTTCATTTAAAGTACTTGTTTTTATATTATTATGACTTAAATATTTATAAATATTGATTTCTAGGGTATTTCGTTCGGTTTCGGGATAATCCGAAGGTATCTCGCGGTATTTCGGGCGTATTCCGCAGTATTTCGCGTTATTTCAGTAAATAGCAGTACAGATGGTAGGATTCGACATAGAGGTTTTGTACATAAATCCGACAGACATTAAAACTTAATCGATTTCAAACAAGCAAAAATCAACAAAGAATCTTAAACGGTAAGATACTTTTAATTCACACTAAAGAATTGATTCGACATTGATAAAAATATTGTATTTGTCAGAATGAAATAACGGGCATTATGCTGCAAGTGGCTGTCTTTAATTAGATGTGATTATTTCTTGAGAAGAATCCTCCCTTTTATTATGCAGTTGTGTGGTATTTTAAATGAATACAAATAATGAGTTCTCATTTTTACTGTCAAGATTCGAAATTATGGCCTCTTTGGATATTTAATTTAATTCAAAAACAACAATACAAATACGAAGCAGGGAGTAAGTTCTAAGTTATTGGAGATTGATTTGTGTTTGAAGCATGCTTTAGGGTTCTGACAGCAATATTCTACGTATTTTCCTTTTTATTAAAGCCCATCCTGCACTGAAATCTCCTTTCCTCTAGTCTACTTGTAAGAAGAGGAATATAACACGTCATTGTCGATATCGAGGAGCTGCCCCAAGCAAGCAGCAACGACGAAGCTGCCTCAAGCAAGAAAGCAGTTTTTATAAAACAAATTCAATCAAAAAATCAGCTTTCATAAATTGGATTTTATTAATTAAAACCTTTTATTGAATTTATACTTAGTTTTAAGAATCACATTTAAATTACATATAAATAAAGACGTATTCATTTATTTGAACTATTTCCAAGATGAGTAGAATCTTTGAAATGAATTCATAAATATATTTCACTCTGTTATCATTTTCATGTACACTTTATTGTTTCCCAACTAAATTAAAACTACAAACTAATGATACGAACTTTTCATTATAATTACATCTCCGGTGACACACAGAGTATTCCATCATAAACTGTAACCTGCAATCATTCAGATTTACAGCTTTCCTTTCTAATCACATATGTATGTATGTATGTATGTATGTATGTATGTATGTATGTATGTATGTCAATGTTCTTACATGTGAATGTGAAAATTCGAAAGGAAGACAGAGGAATAGATAATTCAAGCTAATACCCATTTCATCTTATATTACAAGTCTATTGATTTCTTAAAGTATAAGTTAAAAGCTATTTACCACTCTTTAAAGGTAAATATTATTCACTCTCAGCAATGCTATCCTGAATGTTTAATAATTACAATGAAGTTGTAATCTTGAATGAAGACATTCAATCAGAATCGATGCATCAGTCATGAAAGAAATTGTGAATATTTCTAATTCAGGTGGCGCCGTTCAATTGAATATAATGTTTTCTATATAATATGTTGAATCATATGTTTTTGTAATTAACTGTGCTATATTTACTTCCCCGGGAATGAAGACCCTGGACAAAATATTTGGTCATAAATATGTATCAACAATCTAAAAGAATGAAAAGGATTCAGGAAGCTAGTAGTCCCTGCATGTACCGTCGCCTCAAGACTTAATGACACTGTTTTTGTAAACCATTGACAAAAATAATTCAATGTAGTTCTGAACACCTAAATGATTTTTACTTGAAAATATTATCTAGAGGGACATCATCATTTTATTCGACTGTAGTTAGTCTAAAATAAAAATGTAGGATGAAATAGCAAGTTACGGTCTCATGACTTGTTTATTGTGTGTATTGTTTCGCTAAGCCAGGATTTTTGGCTGCAAACAATTTACCAAATATATACCTCTAATGAATACAGACATTAAGTGTAATGTTAAACGCGATCTCATCCGAAGTGTATCTTGTCTGCAAGTAAATTCGGCACAAGAAGTGACAAAAGCGAATTTTGAACAAGAAAACATAAATTTAATACGAGAGAAAAAAGGTAGAGAGTTAAGTCAGTAAAATGAAATATTCATTTACGACAAGAAATCTCTGGTTAAGCTAAGGAATTTATCCTTTTTGACAATCGTTAGAAAGGAGACGTAAAAAATACGTCTGAAGAAAATATGGGTTAAGAGAATAATTATATATTTTCAATAGTGAGCCAGCAAACGAAATGTTTGTTTACACAAAGAAAGCCTTTGTTAAGCTAAGGAATTTATCCATTTTAATAAGGATTAAAAAAGAACACGTACGTACGTCTCAAAAGCCAGAAGTAAGGAAAGATAACACAATAACGTCAGTGTGATGCATCGGAGAAATATGACCAGAAAGAGTCCCCCAGTTCCTGTAATTACATGGGAATAAGTCTTTGGAGAAATGTGTATGTTTCTTATCGTAGGGAGAAATACGAAAGAGAGAATTGTTTAGTTCCTGTAATTACATGGGAATACGTCTTTTGAGAAATGTGTATGTATCTGTTTGTACTGAATGCAAAAGATTAGATGCAACAAATTAAGAGCAACAAATTAGGAGCAGAACGAAGCCAGGTCCTACCTTAACAGCCATTGAGCAGGAGAAACCGAATTTCGCGCTCCTTTGTTTTTATACCATGTGCGCGTGACGTCACTAGTTTGTGTGTTTGGCATGACGTCCGCTAAACATAATATATGTGTGCTCGTGTCAGTGTGTGTGAAGCAAGGGCAGATAACTGCGTTATAACCCGAATTTATTTTAATATACGAGGCCTTACACTTTGAAACAAGGGCAGACAACTGCATTATAAGGATTTTCTTTGGGTGTATGGGACCTTACATGTGTACTCTGTCTGTTTTTAATTTATCACTTTTAAATTATTCATTCAAGTGAAGTAAATAAGTTTCTGATTTGGCATTGCTGATTGCGTTCTCCTTTTTTAATTTAGAAAGAAGCTAGCATTATACTTATATGAAAGATATAATCTCGCATCCCTTTTTTTTAAAATCTATTTTATTAGACAATGCTACACAAGTTAAGATTAATATAAAGTGGAATTTTAAACAGATATTCATTTAATACTGATATTTTAAACAGCGGTAGTTAAACAGCCTAATTAAATCAAGTGGTTTAGTGACTCATATTCTGAGGGCATTATGAATCAAAGAAATCATTAATTATTGTGAAATCGTACCTGAATATAGAAACACGGAATGATAATGCCTCACTTCACAGAATCGCTGCTGTGGCTGGCGACACACAAATTGGCTCTCAAAGAAATATGTGAAAGCCTAATGAATTCAATTTAAACCCTGATTGCATGAAGAGACGAAGCAGCTGTGTCTGGAAAAGAAGAGTTGTGGCTGGTAGCTTTAAATTGTTTTCATGCAACAGATGCCCTTTTCAAACATGCCTATTGATTTGCAAGCACATCGCTGCAAATTCTAGATTTGATAATGAATTTCAAGATGATCCAAACTTTGGAAATTCAAAAGATGCATCCAAAGGTTCCCAGCACAAACTTTTGTACAATGTTAGGGAAATCTTAGGAGTGTTTCTGAAGTTTACTCAGCTCATTATTGCTTTTGCTATCATTTACTAGTTAGGAGAAATTCATGTACTGGGAAAATAAGTGCCACATGATCCTAGAGAAACACACATCAGTGAGTGTTTTAATGATTTTCTTTCTCCACAAACAAAAAAGTAATTTTGTGGAAGATAGCCATTGTTAATGGTAAATGGATTTATTACAAGAATGTGGTTACATACAATTCAAAATATTGAGAACATATTGATATCCTCAGAGAATTGAATCAAAACCGGAATCGTTCCTTTATCATGGAATACACAATTTACCTCAAATATGGTGTAAGGTCATAGAAGGCCAGAGAAAACACTTTGATGTCTGAATAATGATGCTATGAATTTATATGAATGAAAGATGTTGCAAACGATTTCTGGAAACTTCTGCATCAAGCTTATGAATCATTGATGCCCTTCAGGTAAATTGTGTGTTTCATCATAAAACATGGTTCCAGTTTTGATTTGAGGAATTCTTCAATTTGTTGAAATCGTTTGAAAATCTGACCAGACAAGGATTGTATCATGGAGAAAAACAAGTGATACTAATGTAGTGACAGATCTAAATATATGTCTACTGAATATGGCAGGAATTCGAATCGCAGCTCTATGATTGTTTGCTGCATTGCATTTACAATGGACGATGATTGTGTTGTAATGCAACAAAATCACCGGTAAACTTCCTTGCCCCAAAAATGGTCTTTTCTCTTCTAATGCATCATTCAAATAGGACAATTGCTCACGGTAATTTTGTGTAGTAACAGTTTGTCAAGGTTTCGACAATCGACATATATAATTCGCCTCGTGATTGGCTATATTTTCTGTCTGTAACATTTGTCATTTGTCAGGGGAGATAACTATTAAATGCTAATTAAAGAGTAATCTCCATTATTTATTTTTTTGGAAACGCGTACAAAATGCGGTTTCATTTTGGTTGAACATAAGAAAATGTAGAGCAACATAATTTGAAAAATCTTTTAAGTCCAGCGGTAGTACTTTTATCCCTGCCACTCACTTCCATTCCCTCTAACACATTAATGAAATATTTTGATGCAAAAACTATCCGTGATACTTCTTAATGCTAGTAGTTCTCAAACGTTAATCAAACGTGTGGCAGCGAATAGCAGGTTGTTTGTTTATGTTTGAGAACTAGCAGTATTAAGAAGTGGCAGGGAATTGCAGGGAAGTTGCATTTAAATCTTCTTAAAAGGTTCTGGGGTTTTCTAGATCATACTCTGTCTTTGAACAGACATTTTCTTTTATAAAAGATTGTAAATTACATTACATGCTCGCACCTACAGCATGATTACCATAATCTTCAGTGATCCATTGCATCTTTCCCGAATAAATTAATTTTATTTGATAAAAAAAGAGGAAAGTTAAGAGATAACAAATAGTTTTCAGCTATTTAAGCCACACGATTTACCATTAAAGAAATAATAGCTTTTAACTTGAGGTCATGCTGACAGCAAGTTATATGTTTTCAAGGGAGTTTATATTTCTATACAGAAGGAAGGAATTTGAACTAAGGAAGAAATTAGGCTTTTAAGTCTTGTCCAAATCTTTCATGACCTCCATATCACACTCAGATCACTTTCTTGCTCATCGGTTTGATCACACTTTTCATCCCAAAGGACCCACTCTTTGCTCATACTTTCCCCTGATAACAAAATCAATATATTCACTTGATCCATCACAAACCAATAAGGAATAAAATAGAACATACTATACACTCGAACTGAATGTATATGAAGCTCAGTGGATGAGTTTATATGTAAAAAATAAAGCATGGGTGGGGCGATCTAGCACATTATTTACAGTGAGTGCAAAACGTATTCGATACATTTTAAACATTCCTTTTAAACATCCTCATACAGCCTTAAAATTTGGATCAAAGATTAAAAAATAAAAAGATATTGAAACAAGATTGAACATTGAAAAGTTATGTACAAAATCAAGAATCTTTGGTCCAAATTCTGTCAATTCTAAAAGTGCATAAGGATGTTAAATGAAATATTGGATACTTGTTGCACTCACTGTATATTATGATTATTAAAATGAAATTGTTTTTGACTTTTTTTAAAACATAGCTCGAATGTGTGAGAAAAAGCATTTCTAGTTCATATTCAGAGAAAGATAAATTTCATGTAAACTGGCTTAATGAGACCATTGATGGTCTCATTAAGCTAGTTTACATGAAACCTTCTATAAAACTATGTGTGTAATTCAAATTGATGATATATAATCACTTAGTCCATTTATTCTCAAATAGTTTCTTCTCTTTTATTGCTTTCCATTTATCTTTCATGACGTCACAATTTCAATAAAAGTGGGTAAAAATGTGAATAGAATGCTATCATTTTTCATATGTTACAAAATGTGATTGCTCAGAAGTATTCTTATATGTATAAAAACACCCAAGCTCTTAATCCTTGACTGGAAAAATAATTACTTGATGACCAAGTGAAAAAGAAAACAAGAAGCCATCAAATGAAAATGAAATAAATGCATTGCAGTATGAAATAGTCCGAGTGTAATTTTCATACAATTTTAATCTATTGCAATCTGTTATGGTCTGCTAGAATTTACAAACCATTACTTCAGAGTGAGGCATCCACATTTTTTTATATGAAATATTACCAAAAACTACAGAGGATCACCACGAAAAGAATTACTCACCTAGTTTCCATCGTTTCTTTTTCATTAGTCCCTCTGTTTACATGTTGCACATTGGCTCACAAAGGGTAATGGCAAAAGTCCATATTACATTTGGTTTGTGTATGCTGCTCGAATACCACATAATCTTGGATAGCACTTCGTATCATGTATACAGTTTCATTGAAAGAGTATAATAAAACACTTATTTTTAAAATGTCACTGTAATCCACACACAATGCGTTTTTGCACTTTCATACATAGAAAAACAACACACATGAAGTTATACCCAAATCTGAATTCAATCTATCCCTCGCGTGTTAAGGAAGGTTAGTTCGTTGCATTCAACATCGGGCAAAGGTCATCAGCAGTGATTCTGAGAATCTATAGAAAGAGTTAAAGAATATAAGCAGTACCCCCCTAAGAAATAATTATCCATCCTACATAACATCTGGAACAGGGAATAGAAGGACAAGGCACCAACCATGTTGCTACGGTAAGCCTACCATATGTAGAGGAGTGTTTGAACAAATTCAAAGTGTTTGTATGCATTACAATATCAGAGTCATTTTTAATAGCACAACTACTCTTCACAACCTGAAGTTGGTCTCTCACAAGAGAAGTAGATGTCTAAAGATTTCATATATAACATCCCATGCAATGTGGAGAAAATGTAAGGGAGAAACTAGCCAACCCTTGAAAGTCAGACTCAAAGGCCATTGGAAAGTCATATCTAAAGGTGAAGAGGAGAATCCTGTATGGCAGACTATATCTAGAGGGACAATGGTTCCCACTACCCTCTCTATGATAGTCCGAGTAATATATATATAGGAGCATCACTGGAGGGTCAGAGAATCGGAAGCAAGTGAGTACATAAGCCTAGAAGAAAATTATATTAGTCAGGCCAATGTGGATGAGGTTCCTTCAGCTTTGACTCGATGTCTACATTGATTTTTCCACCAGAGAAACTAAGTTTTTTACTTCAAAATCCTTTATCAACAAAAGTCCTGACTTTCCTTCCTTTTAAACAGAATTGCCTTTTGATATAAACGTTGAGAACACTTCAGGGGTTGACCCCTTTTATCAACAAAGAATGCCAGACATATTTAATTAGATGTTGTAAAGTGTTTTATCAAGTATATGACAAAACTGACATCTCTTATTTAGCCTGGGGCAGTTGGTTTCCTTTAACTCAGCTTACATCTTTTAAGTAAAATCCTTTCCTTAATTATGAAGCAAATACTTCTAAGATATTTCATTTTTGCTCGGTTCCTAAGTATCAATGAATTTCAACTCATTGAGAGTGCTAAATTTCATGTTAAGGTGATTATAAGTGCTTGTAATCAGTAAATCTTCAAAGCTTAGAAAATGCTTTCATATTGTCTATTTTTGTGAAAGCTCTAAGTAACTCTGGCATTTATCAGAAGCATATTGCTTTGTCTGGCTGATCATTCTGAAAATAAAAATGACAGCTGAAGGCCGACATCGAATCTCTCTAAAACTGTATTTGAGTCACTCCTATAAATAGAGAAAATGGAGAAAAAAATGAAAATATCTTTATATGAAGAATTATATTTCATTTTTGTTTCTGAACAAATGTTTGATTGCGGTAATAGGAATTTGTCGCCTTTTATCATTTATTCATTTGTTTATTACTTTCCTGGTAATTACAAACATTTTGATCTGTTGTGCCAAGAATCCAACTTGATACTTCGCACCTCCTAATAGAAAACTCATCCATTTTGATATATTGTGTTTCTAAAAACAACAACAGTGTCTTCTAACATGTCTTGTCAGATGAGGACCATAGCTATGGAGTCAGTCATGGTTTTGGGTAGCTTAAACATCATTACTATGAAGCCAGGATGTCCCTGCAGTAGTCTTGGAGGATGTCCTGATCCATACAAATGCAACCTTTCTCTCTATCAGTCATACAAAGTTTAGCCAGGTATGCCAAAGTTGAGCTGGTGATAAAACATCCCACTTTGATGTGGAATATATTCATTATTCAGCCATGCTTCTTGCATTCTTGTCTCAGATACACAGATCGCTTACATCCATGAACCCTGTGTACATATTTCTCAAAAGAAACTGTTAACAATTTGAATTTGTTTTGATCCACCAACCAGATAGAAATGTCAATGTCAACTGATAAGTTAACATGATTTCAGCTGGGTGGGGGTGGGGGGATTACATGATAACATTCTAAATCTACTGTGACTTTTAAATATGTATTACCATTAAAGAATGATGATTTTAATTTGTTATTGGAAGTAACCCCAGTTTGGTCTGTCTCCTTCTTTGTTTTTACTGGTGTGCTAATCACACTTTTATTGTTAGATCTGCAACCTCTTTTGGTATGACTTCAAAGAGATGAATCTGACGAGAATAAAGGTAGTCTACAACATCCAACTCATGCCAGTCAACCTCAAATTGTGGAAGACTGCTTAGCTTCAAGAACGTCCTGACTGAAGAAGTTGTACATGGAGACAACTGTATAAACTATTGAACCTTTTGAGACTTCATTATATCTAATCAAGGGATTTTACTTATTTGAATAATTGGTGCTTGCATCTTTACTTTTACGTGCTATCTTACAATGCTATAATCTTTTACACACACACACACACACACACACACACACACCCGATCCACTCGTTATAACGGCGAGGTCGTTATAACGGCGAAGTCGTTATAACGGCACTCCCTGAGGGTGCCTTAATAACGGGAATATACTGCATAAATATTGTGGTGCCCAAATGATATTGATTGACCTAAATAAGAATTCTACAACTTTTTCTTACAATATACCCTTTTCCCAAATTAATCCATTCATAAGTTGATAAGTACTGACATTTTCTTTATTATTGAAATCCGATAATTAGTTGATTTTTGGCAGAAATCTTGGTGTGATTCGCCTGTCGCTGCCTTCAAAAGAGCGCGCATAATCCCCAGAGATCCGCACTGTAAAAAAAACGTTTTGGAAGAAAATGGAGTACAATAGGAAATATATTTTATCGCAAACTGAATTATTTTCAATAACCGAATTTTTGGGCGCAGTATTCAATTTTCGGGACAAAAGAATTGTAGGCACGCTAATCGAAAACGTGCTAATCAGGTTTTGCCTATACTTATGAGGAATACATTTCTCAGGATTCTAAATACTCAAAATAAACATAAATAAGCGAATATAGGTCCTAAAATGAACCCGGTCCACCAATTTTATGTTCCGTTAGCCATTGCAGTTGCACTTTTTAAAAAAAAACAATCTTCAAATATTTATTTTTGTATTTTGGCCTGGAATAGTAGTTTTGACCCTAAATAAACCTGTAATAACCTCTTATTTTTATTGTATTCTCTTTGATAATTCCGGCCATTTTAAACCGAAGTTGTGGCCTAGTTTGTTTCGGTGTGTTGTGAGTGCGTTTGAATGGGCGTCTATTTAGAGCCCTGCAGTGCTCGTATATTCTTTTCTTGGGGGGTCTGGAAGTTTCTCTGATGTATATTTTGGGGTATTTAGGTCAGGGGATTGAATATGCACACGCATCGGAATTGGTTTCACTATGTGATTAGGTTGTTAACGAGTCTCGTGGTAAGTGAATGTGTTGGTAATGGGATGTACCTATTAGCTGTGACGTTGTTTTTGTTACTGTTTGTTTTGCAATTTTGTGTGCCTTTCTCTTGGCGTTGTGTATGAAGTGGTTGGTGTAGTGGAGATTATTGAAGGTTTGTTCGATGTAGCTTTCTTCCTCGTCTAAGTATTGGGGGCTGCATATTCTAAGAAGCCTATGATAATTCCTGATTTGATTTTATTGTTATGGTATGAGTAGAAGTTTATGAGGTCGTTCTTGTTCGTATACGCTTAGTTATAGGCTAGAGTTGGTTCTGTATAATAAGATTCGAGGTAAGATACGGTTTGGTTATTTCTTATTTCGTGTGTGTAATCTATAGTCGATCCTTTCCTGTTAGGGTTGTTAGGTGTGTTTCGCGGGGATATATTAGAAGGGCGTCGTCTATGTATCGGTAATAATGCGCGTTTGGGGGTAAAAAGTTTGTGATGGGACTGGTCTCTACGAATTCTAAAAAAAGGCATGCGCGTACTCCACTAAGCAGCGACCCCATAAGTAAGCCGAACTTGTGTTCGTAGTATTTATTGTTATAAGTGAAAAGAGCAATGTGTATCTACAGTGGGAACCCTTGCACTTGTGAAATACGAATTGTAATTCAGTTAATGGATTATTTTGATCTTTGCCTATTTTCAAGATTCAACAACCATTTATTGCTAGACTATTTTACAATGAACCCGTCTATTTAAAAAATGTTTGAAGTCAGTCAGGTCAATTGTGTCAAAGATTCGTTTACTCGTTTTAAATTAAACTGGCTTTTCTTGCAGTCCATGAGGTTTGTAAATCAACAGGAAACAGAGCAAAATATTACCGTTGAATCTGATATTGCTGCATTAACTGTACATGTAAAGATATTTTAATCTCATTTGAAATCTTGGCTTATATTATTCTGTTCGTGTTAAAACAATGACACATTTAATTTGAATCATTATACCATTACTATTGTTAAATTGAATGATATGAGTCATGAGTCATCTGCATTAAAACTGTTCTCATGTTAAAAATTAACTGTTTATAATCCAGATAACTCTATTATTAGCAAAGGAGAATTTTCTCCTCGCTACCATATACAATCAATGGTGGACTCTATTTAGAAATCTATTCTAAACCCGTCCTATCTTTTCCTTTTCCTTTCTTTTTTTTTTTGCTACGTTTGGCCAATAGTATTCAGCACGAACTCATGACAATATAGAATGAGATCAAAGCAAGCATACACTCTCGGTGGTTCTTTACCTGGGGGACAGCCCCCCCCCACTAGCGTGAGGCACTAATCCGCAGTAAACAAGTTAGACTTTCTCTAATTATTTTAAGAATTATTGCATAATATCGTGATGAACATAATATATTAAAATTTAATTTCTTTTCACAGATTTCCAGTACTCATTTCAGACTAATCATTTGGTTGATGTTATGAGGGGAACGTGGGGGCAAGTCCAACTATGAAAGGGAGGTGTGGCAGTAAAAATGTTTAGAGCCACTGCAGATATTTAAAAATACTATTCTTGTTTTGAGTACAAATAAACTATATATTATATCAAGTTTATATATTACCTTTATATAGAGTAAAATATTTTGCAACATTTTATACAGCAGAGAGATATCATTGAACTCATTTATAAGGCAAATGAAATTGACTCATAAACTGTGCTTTGACTTTTCTGTTGAATCGCAGTCGACACTGTGACAGTTGTTGGGCAGATTAATGATGGGAAAACTGCTCAACTGAAAGATGAGAATGTAAATGGAAGGAAACAAGTGAGAGTATTAAGTGGTGTGGAGAGGCAAAGTGAATCAAGGAAAAGAGACAACGAAGTTCGATGAAGAGAAAACGGATGATACAACAGCGGGCAGTTGCCGATCAAATAGACAATTGACTTGGCAGCTTCGAAGTTTATTTGCGTAAAGAGGCCGACACAGAAAAGGGCTTTTACAGAAGCAAAAAGGTATTTGTCTGATGTGAATCCCAACATCCCGTTCTACACTTTCTAAAATGGATAAGAATGGAAGATTACTTTTTCCTTCATCAGAAAAAGGTTAGAATAAAGGTTAGAATGTCGAAATGAAAAAGGGAAAATTCGTGGTTAGTTTGTAAACCATGACTGTCTAAATCAAGTACAAATTGCGATTTTATTTCATCACACACATACATATAAGACTATAATGAACACGTTAAACACCCCCACACACATATTAAACACCCTATACGCACACATAAGAAGGGTGCGATGTATTATGTGTTGTACGTATATATTTATATGCAATATTAACACGTGTACGTGTTCATATCACAAAATAAAAACATGCAATTGACCTGAGAAGTTAATAATAGAAACTAGAGAAAAATGATGGAAATAAGATAACTGGTAATATTTCGACATGTTCAGTTCAATCGTAAACCATCTCATGGTGATGGTGAGGGGTAAAATATTATTTTATGATGCATTTCAGAACTTGCATTCCAATGCAACATATCCTTTTGATTAATGAATGTTTATAGAGTTAAAATGACCACTTAAGAAATCTAAGTAGAAGCCATACGTGTAGATATTCTGTACACATATGACGTGGGTAATTAGGGACTGACAATTGTGTAGATTTGTCAGAGAGGACATTTTCATTTCCCTTTATTAGTAAAGTCCCGTTGGCTACGAAATTCTTCTCTTAATGCGACTGGATTTTCAACCATTCTTAAAAGAATTATTTGCCTAGAGTTATGTGACAAAAGAGTGGCTTCAGATTGTTTCCCACCAAATGTGTTGACTGCAATATACAGAGCTGATAACAGGCTTAATTGTGGCATTATTGAACCGTAGATATTCAGACGTATAATCACATTTTTATTATATAACTACAACCATTTTCAGAAAGACATTTTTAACAGCGTAACGCACATTGATTTAGCGACAACCATCACTATTTGCCTTAATCTATAAAAAATATATTCACTAACCCAGTCTCTGGATATTCGAAAATAATTTTGTTCCCAAGTATATGAATAATAATGTCATGGGATGGCGGACTTGAATACCTATAGACATTAACATTTGAGGCAAAAATATTATCAGAAGAAGATGAAAAGCACATTGAGATGCCATAAATGATTGAGGAACGATTATATTAGCGATGATAATAAAATATTTTCTCAGTACACACCAAACACTATTATAGTAGTGGAGTCTAGATTTATTGCATTCTGTGTTAACATTATTTGAGTTCTTTCTTTCTTTCTTTCTTTCTTTCTTTCTTTCTTTCTTTCTATCTATCTATCTAACAAACTAACTACATTATATCAGGTTTTATTATGCAAGTCGAGGTTTTGACAATAAAATTGGTATTAACCAACCGATATTGATATATCTATATTAATATGATAAATATACCATGTGAATTTCAGCTTATAATATCTGTTTAGAAATTAGAATTAGAAATATTTACTTTAACTTATTTGGTGGTGTAATGTTTTACTATGCAACTCGAGGGTTGTTCATCATATTGTGAATAAATATACATAATATTATAATTATTGATATTTATTTTCTAATTGCATATATATAAAGATTGTCATGGGTCATTAACCTTAAAAGAGAAATTGGAAATTGCAATAAAGTTGAACAGAGGTCACAGAACAATAAAAAAACAAATAGAAATAATTGGCAAGATAAGAAAAATAAAGATAAACTGGGTATTTAAACCCAATTTATCTTTTGCCAGCGCAATAGTAAAGGTGAAATATTAATGATTTCACTTATATTTGTTTCTATTTCCAACATTAGT
>VCCN01004990.1:2278485-2290768 GCA_006491835.1 Architeuthis dux | reverse complement strand
TTTTGCCTACTATGTTATCAGGCAAATCTATAATGCCCTCCTGACACACTCCCATTCCTATCTGACATACCATCCCACTGTAATGGATCCAATGGACACTCGGACCTCTCACTGACCTAGAATTACCCAGAATCCTTTGACTACATATCTGGGTCAGTCAGCAAAGACTATCCAAGGTTCAACACAGACAACATGTGTTACTTACATGCAGTAGCACCCTTTATGCTTGGACACATTTCACCAACATTGCATCGTTGTTAAAAGACTTAACTTCGATTTATATCCAATCCGCCGATGATGAAAATTCTTCGAAACTTGTACGGAAAAAACATAACCAATAACATTGTCTCGACTTTTACAGTACAACTCTCTCTCTCTCTCTAGAGTTACAGGTGTGTATGTGTGGGTGTAATTCACTATATTATATAACTTGGATTGTTTGGTAAGTATGCTTAACCTCAAATTGTGCAAGTCTTCAAACTTTGACTCTAAAAACCTAATTTCCAGTTGACTGATTCTCATCGAAATAATATGGAAGATAGTTTCGTAGTCTGGAATTTACTGATGCTCGAACGCACTACTGTAGCAATAGTCTGGAAGAATAGTCTGCAAGTATAACTTGCTGACCATTGCTCTATAGCAGGTGCCCAGCAACGAAACAATGTGGAAGAAAAGTAATCTCTTGTAATCTTTACAGCATTGAATAGTACAAAGGCGGTTTGATTATAAGATCGGAGTAATATTGTTGAGTAACTTCTTCAGTTACATTATGACTTAAGGAAATAAAAGTGTGAGTCTATACCGCAGAAACCGTATACTAAGAGAAAGGGTATGGCATTATATGAAAACAGTTACTTCAGTCGATTGAATAAAATAGTGCATGATTTATATCGATGTTAATTTTAATGCAGTGATTTATTTAAAGGCAACATGTTACAAAACACTAATGTCATAGGTGCAGTCATAATGCAGCTTTGATATTCTCATAATAGTTACTAATTCAAAACATTCGAAGAGGACAAGACAAACATTTTCAATGTGTTCAGCCCTGCTAATAACAATTGCAATTAAGAATTTCATTTCGCAATTTTAGGAATAATAGAATTTTGCCTTAGAATTTTGCAAAATCCGCAGCTGAAAAATATTTCTCGATGTACGTAAACAGTTTTGAATAGTGTTCTGTGTCATTTGTGTAAAGTGTTTCATATTAGCCACAGAACAATGACACAAAAGGATGACGTTTGTATTATTTTAACGAAGTTTTGGAAAATAGTTTTGTAACGTAATTCATTCCAATTATTCATCCCCCCGCAACCAAAACTTTATTTTCTTTACATAAAATCATTTCCGAAAAGAAAAAACTTCTACTTTAAAACGTGTTAAAAAAACTAAAATGTCCATTTTCCAGCGCAATCAGTAAAGGTGAAATGTTAATGATTTCACTTATATTTGTTTCTATTTCCAACATTAGTTGTAAACTGTTGATAGAAATGCCCTAATAAGATAGAGATAGAGAACATTACCAGTTTCCGTGTAGCGATAGAAAACAGATTTCAGGCCTTGTGGAATAGCGACAGTGACATAGAAGAAAAGAGAAAGTCTGAGAAATATACAATAACACATGGAAATACTCTAAAACAACATTACAACCAATTAAACAGAGTAGAAATATGAAGATAAAAACTAAAGACGACAACAAAAAAGCAGAACTTAACAAATTAATAAACAAAAGAACGAGAAAAGAAAAAAAGAAAGAAAAACATGAAAAAGATAGTAGAGGATATTGGAAATGGGAAGAGTTTAAAACACGCTCGAAGCGCAGATCATACCAGCAAGCAATAATTGTCAAAAGTGACTAAATAATACTATGAAAATCTGTACGCGTCAAAAATAGAAATACCACAAACTAATAAGTTTATAGATACTAGTGGTATCCCAGACATAATAGTAGACGAAGTAGTGTTTGCATTGCGAAATATGAAACTCGGTAAAGTCCCATGCGAGGATGGCATAACGACAGACCTTCTAGAAGATGCAGGAGAGATCTTGCACACAAGACTAGCACATCTATTCACACAATGCATGAGAAAGAAAAGTTCCTAAAAACATCTGTCTAGGAATAGTGATCCTACTCCACAAGAAAGGAGATAAGCGCGACCTTGGCAACTACTGCTCTATGTTATTACCTAACATATATAAACTATTCATAAGATTAGATGAAAATCAACCACGCGAGCAGGCTGGCTTCAGAAGCGGCTACTCAACAATACATCACCTACATGCAATAAATCAACTAATCGAAAAGTCCTTAGAATACAACAAACCAATCTGCTTTGACCTTTGTAGATTATAAGAAGCATTTGACTCGGTAGAACACATGGCAGTCTTCAACTCAATGCGAGAACAAGCTGTTAACGAGAATTGCATACAAATCATCTCAAACATATATGAAAATGGCACTGCAATAATTAAACTACATAAAGATACAAAAAAGATAAAGATAGCAAAATTTAAAGCAACCCTTGAAAGCATCTTTCGGAAAACTGATTGGGAGGGAATTGCAATAAACATAAGTGGAGAATACTTAAACCACTTGAGATTCGCCGATGACGTTTCCATGACATCAGAAGCAGCCGAAGAATTACAAAACATGTTGACAGATCTAAATAGAGAGAGTAAAAAAGTAGGCTTAAAGAATAAAGACAAAAGTAATGTTCAACGATAAAGTCCCCCAAAAGACCATACAGATAGAGGGAGATGCCCTAGAAGAGGTTGATGAATACATCTACCTAGGACAGGTAATACAGTTAAAGAACGACCATGACAGCGAAATAAAACGACGCATAACGATAGGTTGGAAAGCATTCGGTATGAATAGAGACATTTTGAAAAGCACCTTACCAATGTGTTTAAAGCGTAGAATATACAATGGTTGCATAATACCAGTCATGCCTTACGGATGCGACACATGGAAAACAAAACGAACTGAAAACCAACTTAGAATCGCACAGGGAGCCATGGAAAGAGCAATGCTAGGGATAACTCTAAGAGATAGAAAAAGATCAACATGGATCAGAGATAAAGTGATATTATACAAATAATTAAGCAGCAAAAATGGAGATGGGCTGGTCACCTAAGAGTAAGTAAGAAGAGATGAGGCACAAGAAAAACCGATTGGTGCCCATGGGACAGTAAAAGCAGTTGGAAAAGACCAGACACAAAACGCAGGGATGAGATAGAAACGTTTGGCAGAGGTTAACACAATCGAGGTCATCATTGAAGGAGATGGGAAAGGCCTTTGTACAGCAGTGGACATATGACGGATGTTGCTGATGATGATGAGATATATTGAAGACGCTGATGTTGTTAGAAATGGAAAATTACACGAGCCCCTCACTGACTTATCAGAATGACATTAGAACTCCTTATTAGAGGTAATGCGTTTCTAAATAGTTTTGATTGGAAAAGTGAATCAAATTAAAGATATTCAAAGGCAAATAATTAAAGAAATCAACCTCAGCATACAGACAATGTTACAACTATGTCTTAACCAGTTTTTATTATTCACTTTGTCCACAAGAACAGATGCTGCTAAATGTGAGTATTGTATATTTTTTATTCATATTTAAACTCTTTCTTTTTTTCTGTCAGTCTGTCTATCTTTTTTTTCTTTTATTCTTAAAAAAAAAAAATAATATTGACACACGATACAAATTTGTGTTTTAAATTTTATTTCCGGGGGTTTGCCTGTAAGTAATTATATATTAATGTCACTCGGAATTGCACTCATTTGCTGCATGTTGTGGTTTTGGGTTACTATATTAATAGAATGTTGAAATTGGTCCTGTAAACACACAATTGACCAGTTTCAATAAGCAGTGATATCTTTAAAGGGAAACCTGCCAAGAAGTTTTTAATTCCGAAATTGTCTATTGGTCGACATGAAAACTTGTTCTGTAAGTCACAGAGGTAGGATGATTGTATTGCCTTTGCTGATGCGATGATTCTTAAACGTACACAAATGATAGACAGAGGGAGCAAAGTTACATTTGGATCCTCTAATGAAAACATTCAGGTGATTAGGCTAGAAATGCATTGCTCGACAATAGTGGTAGTAGTAGTAGTAGTAGTAGTAGTAGTAGTAGTGGTAGTAGTAGTGGTAGTAGTAGTAGTTGTTGTTGTTCTTCATCTTGTTCTTCCTCTTGTTGTTGTTATTGTTGTTGCTGTTTATATTGTTTTTGTTTCTTAGTTATTAAGGTTTATTACCAATAATTCTCCCTTGATCGAACATGTATAACAAGCAAAAGAAAATAAATGCCACTGTCTTTCAGAAAGTTCATTAAGGGTGTATGTTTGCTCTTTTAAGATAATATCTTTTTCAGCCTCTGCATTACACTTATCCACATAATTTGGCATAACAAATCATGACAATTTAGGGTATCTATAATTAATAGCACTACATAATAAGACTTCTGTCTATGTGGATGTACCGGAAATATCATATATTCCCATCAAAGAATAATAAGAGCAAAGACGCCTGCGATATGAAAATAAAAAAAAGAATATCTATTTACTTAAATGATGTGGGTTATTTTATTTGTATTTATATGTTTAATTCATTATTTTTTAAATTCATATTTGTTAGAGACTGATACCGTGTTTATTACTTATGTTTGTGCTTTACAAATCAACTCACTTTTTACCTGTCTCTTTAACTGGATTGCTAATGTCAGTCAGGAAAGTTAAAAAGAAGATTTTTCAATAACCTCAAAGACTGGCTAATTTTCATCGTAACATGTTTCATCGAAGAGAAAGTATCTTACAAAATTGTCCAGTCGGAAATGTCGCCTGCAAAATATTAGAATGAAACTGATTTTTTAATTCACCTAATTTGAATGAAATTTCAGTCATTTTATCAATAATAGAAATGTATATTTTATCGTTAATTCAAAAAGATAAAACAGGATGACGTGATATTAAAAAGTTGGCATTTTGCTGCCCATGTTGCTGCTCATTTTGCTTCACGTTCTGTTGTAGATTTATTTGCTCTAAACCACGTTACAGTACGACTTGAGACGATCTTCGAGCTGACTGCGTATTTCTTTCAAACCAACACTGAAATTCTTATTCACCTTCTCCCAGGTCTCAAGTTATAATCCACTCCCAGGGATTACGATCGCTGGGCTCCGCTCTGTCCACTAACGGATCCAAATTCAGTGATGAGATTCTGGATCTGACTTTCTTCAAGTGTCAGGCGATTACGGCCAGAGACAAAATGTCACTACTCGAGTTGGCCGTCCATTTTTATCCGATGGATCTTTAACACTGTTCTTTGTTCAGTCTTTTTCAAGAGCGAACGCCAGTCATTCTACAGCGTCATACGGCGTATATTCACATCGCAACGGTCTGCTGTCAATCTTCAAATAAATGTCTTTGTCCCTTCAACAAGATAGGGTTTCCAACTCGACCTGTTCGAGAAAAGCCCGAGTGAAGTTAAAACCCTCGTCCACATGGCACGTGTTGGCAGTGCACATGTACTCGATGGCATCTCAGAACAGCCTGGCCACATCATGGCGTGTTTATTCCCAAACAAGCAAACGCGAAGTCGTTTAATCAGTTCAGACCGATATTTCTGATGATGCCGAAAGAGAAAATCCTGTTAAGAGTGTTGTACGCCATATTATCGAATGGGTACATCACATCATACTTTACTTCGAGCATGCTAGCGTACTTTAGGATATAATACGACGTGTGTGTGTGTGTGTGAAAGAGAGTGAGAGAAAGACGGAGAGAGAGAGAGAGAGAATGAGAGAGAGAGGGAGAGGGAGGGAAGACGATGTTTTGGTCTGATGTTTACAATGCGTACGAATACTAACTCACAATTATTTAGAGGTGACATGGTTTAGAATGCATCATTGCCTAGGCCCATGTGTTTGTGCTAGCGATGTAGCTGATTGGCCGATATGGGTTTGGAGTATTCAATCGTCCTGAAATCAGCGGTAATAAGACTTTGCCTAGAAGAGATGTTATGGATCAGTATGTTCGATCTCCAGATTGGGTGATCTCACCTTTGCAGGTTGTTCAGATCTGAATTGGAAGGTTGGCATTTACATTATGAAATAGCAAGGGGCCCCACGGAAAATGAGTTCTGTTAAGCGATATACAGCATTTATTTTTTTCTAGAAGTTCGGAACTGCAAAACTTAAATTGCATCTGATGTGACAAGAACTATGACCGAATATAAGGAAATGAAATGCTGTTTAGACGTTGGAAAACACAGGAGAAACTCAAGCTTACTGAGATAATTGGAGTCGCGCAATCCTATTAAAAGGTGTTGGGTAGTGGAAGCTAGTTGCAACAGAGATTACTGGAGAATCCTACCCAGGCAGCCACGGATCTACCGAATCAGGGTGCATGGCTAACCTGGGTGGATGCTGCAAAAATACTTCCGATCATGTATTTAGGTATGGCAGATAAGTAAGTTCCAGTTTCCCTTCCTTATCTTATTCACGTAAGACCTGCTTCCTTTCCCTGCACAGATATGAGTTAGGCATGTAAGTATGGCCTCTGTGGCACTCTCTGTTCTCTAGTATTACAGTAAATACGCACTGATAAGATCTTTTCATAAAGAACTCTAAAGTTAATACGAAGGCAATAAGCTGAAATTGCTAATCAGCTATACCAATTTAAATCTTAGTCTTTTTTCACTGTCAATCATAGGTGGTTTGTATGTAAGTTGCCGACCTGGTGATTAGTGACAATCATTCAATCAAATTACAACAGAGCGTTCGAGTCAATCAATTTGTTCTTTTCCCAGAAAGCACGCCTTTCTGGGATTCGGACATCTATTGAAGAATCACTTAGAGCAGTGGTTCCCAACCTTTTCGAGTCATTCCCCACTTTTGTCAATAAGATAACTAGTATTTACCTTTCTATTTATTAAGTTGCAACACAGCATAATTTCAAATAATAACTTTATTTTATGTATAATTAGGCAGCTTCATACTAAGAATTAGTTTAATTTTATAATTGTACAGCTGCTGCGGTGTATTTGTTACTCAAAGAAAGTAAGCAAAAATAATTAGGAACACATCATTTGAAATTCCAATTTATGTATTATAAAAAAATAAGAATACTGCTATCGTAACTTGTTTTTTTGCTACAAGTTCTTCGATTTGTGGGTCTATTAGTGAGAGAACACATCCTAAATCATTCTGAACTTTGAGCTTATTTCGAGCCTTCGATTTGATAGATAGAAGTGCAGAAAATCCTATCTCTAGACTGGGCTTTTATTTTTACCTAATAGCCTTATTCCCTCCGTGGACTACCCCCGGGGGAACCACTGACTTAATGCATAGGCTTGTTGTTTGCACACAAGCTCTGCCTTGAGACACAATCAGATGTTGCGTCTTTAAACTGCAACGGTCGAGAGGTGGTGCGACCGGATCTCCAGTAATGCAGTCATCCCAGTTCAACAGTCATCTGAAAGGGGGTATTAGTTGTATTCATCAAATAGTGAGATCTTATTCGTTTCAGGTTTTACACTATCAGTTGGGCAGGTTGGCATGTGTTGGCGGAATCTCACTGGAGAATTCGCATAACAACGTAGAGCTCTGTCGATCTGTAAACCACTATGGCTGGAGAGGCAGAGGGCACCTTTTCATATGTCAAGCTTTCTTTTTATGCCTTTTTATGCTAGTTGTTTTTTTAATACATTCTGTACTACAATGATAAATGGGCAATGGTATTTCGTGCATGTCACAAATATTTGCCCACTCCTTCCTGTACATCTGACAGCTTAATGTCACGTACGCAACAAGGCTGGTTGGGGACAGCTGTGAGTGTTAGCAGAGCTAGTTTCCGGAATGGCCATGACGACCGCTTCTAGCTGTTACAGAAGCTTGTCCAAGCAGTGCTGTATACAGTTCTTATATTCTGCGAAATGATTTAACGATGAAAGTATATTACACATACGATCAAGTTCTAATCGAACCTGTGTTTTAAAAACATACGTCGTCGACATAAATAACAATATTCAATATGTTTTAACTCTTTAACATAATTTATTTTGCGTAGCAAAATTGAAACTGGATGGATTATATAATTATATCAACCTGAGAATATTTTAAGATTTTTTTTATCCGTTTTCGTTCATATTTTAAGATTTTTTTCTTTATCTGATTTATGCTCTATCAACGCTGCAATATTTTGAAGCGATGGAATTCTTTCAGGAATATCTTGTTATATTCCATATGTATCCTGCTTTTCCTCCAATGATTTGTATATTAGCATATCTATGAATCTATTGAACTTTACCATTTTCTAATCTCGGTGGAATTTCCTCTGTAAATAGAAAAGAAAAACTGGGTTTATTTCCACTTTCAAACTCTGTCTTTCGGTCATCAATAATATCTAATATGATAAAATATTGGTTCATTTATTCACATACATTAACAGATTTTTCGACAGCCTCTGCTTTACTGAACACTTATTTCGGAAATACAATTCTTTCAGATACAGAAACGTTCAATCAGAATTACATGCGTATACAAACATATATATTCGTTTCTGAGATAAAATGATGGCATTCATCTTTCTTCATAGAAATAATCTGTACCTGGTGCATGTTATAAAGTACCTTAGATTTAAAATCTCATTGGGACGGTAGAATTCAAGGTGGAAATTATTCTCAATAAATCAATACATCAATATATGAATAGAGACGACATACAATCAAAGCCGGTTATACAATATACACGGTTGGAGGCTGATTAACAGCGTTCTCATTTAAACGACTTTTTTCTTTACAGAAAACACACAAACAATATGATTTAAATGTAGCCAAATATTTCAAAGTTATTATTAAAAGAGTGTGAATATTACAAAAATAATCCTTCCATTCTCTAAAAGCAAGAACAGTTCTCTTCGCTGTCTTTACTGAGAAATACCGGAAAGTACAAAGATTGAAAGAGGTGTACTTTTTGTTGAACAACATAGTTTAACGACGTGCTGATCAAGGTAACATTTTGAATACACTGAGATGATTCATAAAATGCGGGCAATAAGTGAACTGCTATCATTGGTTAGGGTAATAATGTTACAAGTCCAAAAAGCCTTTATTTGATGGTCAGATTTTACGAGTTCAATTCCTATTTGATTATAATAAGCATAGTGCAAAACTATGTGCGTCAGGCTTTCCAGATTTCAACATTCAAACTTTCATCTTTTGATTGATCGAATCAGAAAGGATATTCCTTTGTTTTCAACATTGAAACCAAATGCGCAATGCCACTGTCTTAACACTGACTGTATACTAAATAAACACGATTACTAGCATTTTGTATATTAGAAACCGTCAACCAAAACTGTCACCAAAATTGTCAAAATAGGTTTCTCCAGTTTTCAAGTCGGTTTGTATGTATGTATGTATGTATGTATGTATGTATGTATGTATCACGCGTACAGGCCGCACTTATAAAGCAACTGATTAATCGCTGTGTGGGAAAGATTACGGTATTTTCTGCGACTTTTCAAGAAACCCCAGAAGGAATTTTATAGAGATTCCAAATGGAAAACTTGGTGTATAATATCCGTGGTGACAACCAAATAGATGTTTCCTTCCTTTGGATACATATGAAATAAACATACGTAGGTACCGGAAAAGGTTTCAGGCAAAATGTACGCCGTACGCCATAATTACAAGCAAAATACAAATAATGAACGAGAACGACATTTAATGATTCTAACCAATTTGGAAAAACTGGTTTATTTAAACTAGACATACCAGATATACTACGACGAAATATTGATGTTTGTTTTGATTTTTCAAACATATTACTGCTATTCGAATTGGGTTAATATGTTTGTGTTAAAAATAAGTTTTATATTCTTCCGATCATTGTCCCCGGCGGAAAAAAAACGGGGACTATCATTCGCTATCGGTTTCTGTCGACGTTGTTGTCGTCGTATCCTTTTTCCCAATTGGATAACTTCGTTATTCCTTAATATATTTCAATGACATTTTGGATGTAGGCTTATGGTGAGTTATGGCCGATCCGAGTATTTGTTTATATTTTATAAGAAAAAAACGTTGTTTTGTTTACAATTATAGCATTGATGCATTAAATTGACAAACTAATACATCTCGGTTATATATCTTCTATACTATAATACACTTGTCACGATCGCTGTACGTTACGCTGTGATTGGTCAATTTATAAACCACTGACCAATCACGATAGAAAGAAAATATTTAACTTAAATTTGAATAACGCAGACAACAGAGACGTTCGTTTCCTTGTTACGTTATGGAATTACAAGTATGTAAAAAGTTTGTGTTAATATTCGGTTTAGCAAATGAAAATATATTACTTATCTATTTTACTATAATTAAATAAATAAAAATATTACTTGTTTTATTCGAAATATTACTTATTGTATTCACAATATTACTTATTTTATTACTATAATAATATTACATATTTTATCTAAAATGTTCCTTATTGTATTGAGAAAGAAAGAGGAGAGAAAAGGTATTTATGTAGTTTACTGAAGGGGTGGGAAGAGAAAGGGGGAGAAAGGGAGTTAGGTAGTTTCATAGGAGGGTAGAAAGATAGGAGAAGAAAGACAATTAGGTAGTTTACTGAGTGTAGGGAGAGTGGGTAGACACTTTAGGTAGTTCAATAAGAAGGTAGGAAGGGAGAGGGCAGAAAAGAAAGGTAGATTACTGATGGGGTAGAAATATTTTCGCACATGAAACAAATTCATGTTTGTATAAAATTTAAATAACATCATGGACGGGCAACGAAGATTGGAAGGGATAAGGGAGAGAATGAGAGATTCAGACATATGGTTAGCGAAGAGCACAGTTGTCAACACCCTTGGAATTTCCTCGGGTCAACTAGTTCAACATTCATGTTTTTATATGGAACATGTAACTCTGTTTTTTGGAATTGTTCATATCAATGGTACATTGATCAGCAAAAAATTCGGACTTTTTTAGTGATCACTACCCAACAAAAGGCGAGAGAAATAACACAACATCTTTAAGGCATCAGTCTGTTAACCTTTTCCACCATCTGTTATCCTTACTGCTTGCTAGTTGTCCAGCCCATTTCAATTTTGTCTCTTAATTATTTCAATGATATCTTTTACTTTCGTCTGTTCTCTGATCGATGTTGATCTTTTTCTATCTCTTAGTGTTATTCCTAACATTGGTCTTTCCATAGCTCTTTCCATCATTGTGTTCAAGTGGTTTAGTTAGTTTCCATGTTTCACATCCGTGTGTCATAGCTGGTATTATACATTCATTGTACATTTTACGTTTTAAGCATATTGCCAAAGTGCTTTTCAATATGTCTCTATTCATACCAAATGCTTTCTAATCAATCATTATTCGGCGATTTACTTTCATGGCCTTTCTCTAACGTTTCTCTAACTTTTATTTTATTCAGGACGTTATTGTTGAACATTACTTTTCTCTTTAACCCTATTTTGAGGCTTTCCCTACTTAGATAACTCAGCATTCTTTGCAACTCATGTAATGTTTCTGATATTATTGCAATGTTATCAGCAAATCGTAAATGATTTAAATATTCCCGTCTATATTCACCCCCATTTTCCCCTATCGGCTTTCCTGAAGGTGCTTAAATGTATTTATGCCATGTAATTTTCGTTATGATTGTCCGGTGCCTTGGTAGATGGTTCTAAAAATAAACTTAAACAATTTACCTATCAGCATGTTTTAATCTAATTTGAAAATTGAAAATTGAATGTAAAAATGAATTCAAATTTTGGCTTTAAAGTCGACTGAAGTAAATGACACATTTCTTGCTGTAAACATTGCTAGAACTAATTCTGATGTGATATAGTTTCCATTTGATGATGAGATAGCCACGATCCAAAATCATATTAGAAACCGTCAACCAAAACTGTCACCAAAACTGTCACCAAAACTGTCAACATAGGTTTCTTCAATCTTTAAGCGGATCTGGATGGGTGGCTGGCTATCTATGTATCACACGTACAGGCCTCGCCAATATAGCTGAAAATTTAAACATTTATTCCTATTATGTCTAGAAAAAAAACGATTGTTTTGTCTTTTGAAAAGTCCCCCTTAAATAGGTATTTAATGGGGGTTCAATTTGTAATGTAAGTTTATTCTGAATTGGTCCCTTAGTTTCTGTACGGCAGCATTTACACCTCTTTTTTGAAAGATTGGGCTTTTCTAGTGATCACTGCACCCCCCCCCACAAAAAAGGCAAGAGAAGTAACTTATTCATTG
>VCCN01004990.1:2233446-2247041 GCA_006491835.1 Architeuthis dux | reverse complement strand
TGTTATACGGCATAACAAGTAACAACATATTTCCTTATTTTGATATTATTTTTAATCCTTGGAATTCTATTCGGGAGTTAATTGAATGCTGAATACACTTCCCCAACTTTTATTTTTTTGGGAAGAAAATGTCTCTATTGTATTTGGTCTTTTGTCCTTTTTACAACGTTTCGGCTGGGTATCCTCTGGTCTTCCTCGAGTGTCTGGAATGTCGTCGAATCTTGTTTCAAGAGAGCATGCGCACCCTTCTCATATACGGCACATCTCTGTGTTCTTGAGATTGCCCCCTTCTGACGGCACCGAACCCGTGACCCCCCCGTTTAACTTTTCACGAGCAAAACACATATGTAGCCAGACAAACAAGAGCTGACCAGCATAAAGGACACCCTCCAAAGAAACAACTACCCTGCAGACATAACGTTAGCAACAACAACCAAAAGATGAATGAACTTAAAAAACACAAAAAATGCCTACAGCCACTCTACCGGACCCAGGTTATGCAGATGTCCTTGCTAAAGTAGAAAACCCACTGGAAGACGATATGACCAATAACTATGTTTACAACATCCCATGCAGTTGCGGTAGAGAGTACAAGGATGAGACCAGTCGCCCCTTAAAAATAAGTCTTTAACGCCGAAAAGTTGTAATTCGTGGAGACACTTTAAAATCAAATATGGCTGACCATGCGTGGAGAGAGGGGGCACACCAGCCTTCAAAATAAAACACAGCCAGCAGCATTGGAGAATAGGAAGAATTTGCACACATGCTATGCTTAGACAACTCATTCAGCTGACCGAGCATAGGTATTATTAGCTTGTGAGAACCATTAACCAGGAAAGAACAAACAATGAACTTTAGGTTCCATAGGCATGGCCCGAGAAATGGGAGCTCGTGCAAAACCCAAGGTCACAAGTCCGGCGCAGAGGTCTGGTGGGGGAATCCTAAGAATATTCAGACGAAAACACAAACAATGGACGTTACGTGTATGAGGGGTGTGCGCATGTTCTCTCAGAACAATATTCATTAGAGTTCAACCAGACGCCGGGGATTGAGTTAACACTTAAGTAAAACCAAACAACAAAGACGAGGGAAGAATTAGTCCGAACCAATCACTGATACAATGATTAAAACACCCCATCTAACAACATTCAGACAAGAAGACATATTTAATTTTACATTTTTAATGAATGTATAACCTGCATTGCAATCGGTGCAATTTTTATCGAAAATAGGTAAAAATAAAAGGTTTTAGAAGACTGTTAATATACTGTTAATTGTAATAAAGAAACATCATTCAGCGAGAAAATGAAGCATTTGGTTAGATGTAAATACTTACACACACACACAGCACGAGTAAAACTAGAAAGCACCCAGAGAGTGCATATCTCTGGCAACGCTGTACACTTACTAAAAACTGAATTAAATAACATATTAAAAAACATGGAAAAGAAATTTTGAATGTACACATATTGAGTTACTTCCCTTGAAATTTAAATTTAGCCTTGTTATTAACTGTTCGTTTTTAACCTCTTTCCCTGCAGAATAATAACAATATCAATCGAAAACAAATCCCTGAATCAACTCCAGAATTTAATCATTTCTTTCGTAGGCCATGACACACCCTTCAACAAAATCTCATTGAAATTCATGGAGAACTTTTGGAGATATCATGTGGAAAGACGGATATACGGACAGACGGACAGATAGACAGGAGTGAATACATACAGCTCTTCCAACTTCGTCGGCAGAAGTAAATTAGATTAACGTTGTTTTCAACGACTGACATGAATGACCGAATCAATCCGGCTCTGTGGCATCTGAGGCCACCGGAGCAGGTGTTTCTTCTTTTATAATCATAGATATTCGATTCTGACTTGCACATTTCCTCATATATGATATGCCAACATTAGAATGGAGTGACATATAAATTGTGAAGGTGTTGATTTGATAAATAAAACATGGACATGGCAAAAGCTATCTTACATCAAATAAATAATAATAACTTCTAAATTAATACTAAATATACTAGGATGAAACTACCCCCACCCCGGGATGCAATCCTCAGCTATATGGAACATACGGCCGTAAAACGTTAAACCATTACTTGACTCGCACCGTAGGTCTCATATAGCTGCGGATAACCTCCCGGAAGGTATTTTCAGCTAGTGTTAATACAAATTCAAGGTGAATTAAATGTTGTTTTTAAGTAAATAGTAGGCACTTCTTACAGAACGTTCACTTCAGTTTACTGTTTAATTTACTAAAAACAAACTCAAATATAAGAGTAAATTTAAATAAAACCGTCGTTTTTTTAAAACTTTTATTTACAGAAGATAAATTGAAAAGGATAACAAAATAGTAAAAATCGTAGTTATGAGAGTCACTTTTAGTACATAGAAAAAGTAACAATTAAGATTCTGTTTTGACTTATTTTTTGTGTCTGTTAATTTTTTAATGAGAAGCATCCTAATATCTGAATAGCAAATAGGTAATTTTATATGCTTATATGAATGTAAAAAGTAGTTAAAATTAAAAAATGGATTTTTGTCAAAAATCGGTTTAGTTGACATCGCAGTTTTCGTAGAAAAAATCTTTTTTATCCACCTTTCATGTAATATTATATGAATACTAAAAACAAAATTGAACCCCTATCGAAATAAATGCAGTGAATGTAAAATAAAAATTGAATGATGATTTCGATTTGCTTAGTACGCAAAAAACGATAACGATATAGCCGTTTTAGTCTTCCGTACTAAACGTTATTTTTCGTACCGTCTTAAAAATGCGATGTTTAGCTTAAGAATTCACGGAACTCTTTGGAAATCATCGTCTAAAACCATTTAGAGTGAAATATCTAAAACCTACAAGCGTTTTCTTTTTCATAAAACGCAATTCCCAGGGAGAAATGCCGTGACAGAGAGATTAAGCACATCTCCATTATATATAAAATACTCCTATGATGTATTTGGCGTACTGTTAAATATTATATGACTAGTATCAACTGTTTCATCTTTGCATTTGCTGTTAGGTATAAGATCACCTCTCGATTAATAAGTTCGATGATTAATTAATCAATTAATACCATTCGCCCATGTAGGATATAGATGGAGAAAAAGAATGATTGCAATACTTCTATGGTTAATAGTGTTTTCATGCGACAACATTATTATCGTCCACTTTTTATGTTAAGCAAAGATATTAAATGCTGACTATCTGAAATGAAGTCAGTTCAAATATGATGTATCACTATACCAAAAAGGTTGTCTGTCATGTTCATATCACTCAGAATTGTTTAAAGTGGAAATATTTGTTACTTTTTTCTCTTTCTACTGAGCTAAGACTATAACTTTTCCTTGGCAATACAGTAAGTAAATTAAAAATTAGAACAAGAAAATGAAAAAATAGAGCGAACAAATTAAAAATAGAGCGAGCAAATTAAAAATAGAGCGTGCAAATTAAAAATAGAGCGTGCAAATTAAAAATAGAGCGAGCAAATTAAAAACAACGCCAAGAAAACTGAATCGATGAATAATCAAATAATTACTGATACTTCTTCAATCGCTGCAAATAAAATCCATGGGTCTTTTTCGTTAGTCCCCTCCAAAAGCTGACGCCCATCACACACACCAAAACACTAAATTGCATTTTCTTTCTCGCCGAAAAAGACCCAAAGTACTGGGTCTTTATTGTTACGAAAATCCTATTGCTACCACTAAAAAGAGGTGTAAACCCTTAAACCGTACATTCTTTTAGTTGTGTTCTGACCGTTAGAGAGAAAGGACAGACTTGTATATCTTTTTAGTTTAGTGTTCATCGATTCAGTTTTCTTGTCGTTGTTTTTAATTTGCTCGCTCTATTCTTTTATTTGGGTGCTATCATTTTTAACTTTTAGCTCGGGAAAAGATATATAACTAATATTGGCTTAATATGATATACTGGACGATCTTTCTTTCTAGAACTATTACATTGGTATGTAATTAAATCGATTGAATTATTTAATGAAATTAGTGACTCAACAGGGCATTACGTAATGCATCAAAGTATCAGAGTCGAGGTTCATCTGGGTTTCGAATTTCAAGACTAATAACATACATTCCACAATGGTTAAGATAATTTCTCTACTTTCTAAATGCATTCGTGTTCTGATGAGATCTACCAAAGGGCAAACAGCATCACAGTCAATTCAAAGTCTCCGTGACTTTAACTTAGCCTTTATTCGACATCTTAAAAAATTGAGTGTCAATTGGTATATGTAAACAATGACATTTCATTTGACATAACATATTGAAATTTCGTTTGGCACAAAATATTGTCAAATTGCGGTTCAGATGTAGCCGAGCATATGAATAGAACAGCAGGAATGCGTGGTGTTAAAACATGTTTGCTCTTGATTCATTAGATAGAGGCCACTGCAAAATTGAGGCTTTTTCTCTATTTTTTCGACATTGAATTTTGTTGTTCGTTAACCAAAGATAGATAAAAATGAAAAATAAAAAATAAAATAAAAATAACTTTTGTATGCTGCGTCATATATTCTATGAGGCCGGCGGGCCGGATGAGATGAGGCCGCACGCCAGATTTGGATTGCGGGCCGCAGTTTGCCGACCCGTGAATTATAACATCAATTTAAATAATCTTCAATAATATTTCTCAAAAGGAATATTGAATATCCTGCACTCAAGATTTAGAGCAACTCGACCTCTTCCTGTGAACAAGAGAAATATTTTCTATAGTTTTGAGACTTGGGTCATTAACATTCAAATAGTTCTTCGGACGATTGGCCCCCTTCTTGTTGTTTGTGTTGTTAACACGACGTTTCGGCCGATCCATTCTTCGGCCTTCCTCAGGTGTAATATCCCTATGTGATGGGGTAAACAGAAGTTTTAATTTCAAAGGAGGTAACCCTTATAACGTAGGATTCGGGTGTTTCTTTATCCTTGTGCGGAGTTCAACCCGATGTGGCTTTCGCTGCTCAACAAACCCAAAACCGTCAAGACAAGGATAAAGAAACACCCGAATCCTACGTTATAAACATTTGAAATTAAATCATGTTTTTCTCAAGGAATTGGATGTTTTAATAAGTGCATCAAACATTTGAGAAATTGTTCACAGGAAGAGGTTGAGCAGTCCGAAGAACTATTTGAATAAATCAGAAATATTTAGCAAAACAAAATGGGAAATGTTGATTAGAAATAATGTTCATTAGAATGTGTCAATATATTCTGTGCTGACAGAAATGCTGTCCGGACTAGATCGACAGATACTTATATAAATGCAGGTTGTTATTATTACTATTGAAAGATTCCTCAAGAAATACTTGTTATAGACATTGACATCAATTTTCGTAGATATTGATTTATCAAATATATTTGTGTTTGTTTTCATATCTTACGGAGGCTACGATTGCCAGAAATAAACCAAGAGGTAAAGACAACATCACGAGGAAATCAATTGGGCTATAATTCGAATGTGTTTGATGTATTAGGTTGATGCAGAAGTTCACCTTTTGCACGATGTTATGGAAATCTTAGAAGGGACTTTGATGCTTACGCAGCTCTTTATTGCTTGTGCTTGAATGATTTGCAAGTTTAGTTTGTAGAGTTTTAAAAACGCTATAGAAGACCTTAGAACATGAAAAATAATTGATGGGTAGTAAACGATTATGGAGCTGGAATGACGCCTTGTCTGGTCAGCGTTTCCTGGTGATTTCCTTGTTGGGTAGCTGGTCCCTGTCTTCATTTGTGCACCATCAACATTGCACATTTCTCTATCCCCAATTCTATTTTAATATCCTGGTTAATAATATTGGCTGTTTGGATCAATACTTCCAATTTATTTCTATTTTGTTATAACATCCATATACTAGTGGTTGATTTTTGCCTCTGGGAGTGTTGGATATACCCGTTCTTGCCGAAGCTGTCTTCTATTTTGGTGGGGTGATTTTTATCTCTCATCATCCCTAAGATTGAATTTCCCCCTCATTTCATATATACTCCGTACTATGTTTTGTTTTGTTTTTTCCTCTCCCGACATTTAATAAAAGACAAACAAACCTTAAATTAAACAATTCTCCTGAGTGACCCGAACTACAGTCATCGGTCTCTCTTTCGCCAATTCAGGTTTCGACGCAAATCATAATGGTCCCATTTTTGGCCTTACAATCAATCTTCTCTCTTTCCTCACCTCCCCTTTCGCCATAGAATATATGGGTCCCAAGTGCCGTGAAAGAGAAAGGGTTGAAAAAAGATTTGGTCAGTAGTTCTTGGTGCCTTTCTTCACATCTTTCGTACATGAGGAGTATTGGCTAGCACCGCTCTGGCCAAAACTATTTTTTGTTGTAGTAGTTATTATTATAATTGTTGCTGTTGTTGTTGTTGTTTCTTCTTCTTCAGCTGCTGCTGCTGCTGCTGTTGTTGTTGTTGGCAGCAAGCCGTTTTGGAGGTAATTAATTAAAAAATTATTGATCAATGAATAAGTTACTTCTTGATCACTAAAATGAATCCGAATTTTCAAAGAACAAGCATGTATGCTGCCGGATACAAACTAATGGACCAATTTAGCATAAACTCACATTGCAAATTAAAACTGATGGGGGGAGTATAACATTTTTAAATTGCCATCCTTTTAGCTCCATTGGTGCGGTCTGTACGCGCGACACATACATAGCCAGCCAGACAGATTACTACTTAAAAACTGAAGACAGTATTGGTTGACGGTTTCTAATATAATTGAATCATTTGCTGCGAATATTTACGATTTTCTCCACCATTGAATCGTCACGAGACGCAATAAAAGTATCCAAACTTTGAAATTGACATGCATGAAGTGTTTCTAATATTTATACAGCTTGGAATTTTTCTTTAATCCTTTACCAGAGCTTAAATATGAAGATTTCGTGGAGCTGCATTTTTAGGAAATTACGTCTCCTAAGCAGCGGTAAGACGACAGCCTTTGTTAAAGTATATCACTGTATAATAAACCCGAACGCATCATAGAGTACTTGAGTAATAAAAATAACGTATGAGGAGTTAATTATGCAACCATTTTCCCAGGTCATTTATTGAAAGATGGTTGCATCAAGGTTGCTCTTTATACATTTTTTTTATCTTTATACTTTCATCATTATTTTATCATATCTTCATTACATAAAGTGATCACACTTATTTTCGTGTCAATTTTAAAATTACGTGTCGGGAAATACCTCAAAAGATAATAAATACAAATCCAAGTGTCACTTCGTGAACGATTCAAAAATGTAACTTTTACAAAAGTATCATATCTCGAGCTGTAAAGATGTATGAGAATTGTGGACATGTTATTGATGATCGGCTGAACAATTCAAGGCCTGAGAAATTGGACCCCAAAGATCGGCGAGCTATAAAAAGGAAAATGGAAGCCATAACGGATATTTCCGCCTGACTACTTGCGAGAGATTATGATGTTGATCACAAAACCGTCACCCGAACAGTAAAGAATCATTATGTTATTAAACACCACAAGGAAAGGCGAGTTCCTAGATATTCCGACAAAAAGAATTGATGCAATGAGAACCGCCCTTGGCCATCTATACAAACTCCATTTTACTGGACCAACCGGCCGGATTTTGATGGACGACGAAACATACATTACGAGGAATGACTACAATAAATTATCTGGACATGGTTTCTATTCTGCGGATCCTGAAAGTACCCGAGTTATACTCGGAAGTTCACTTATTATTTGTTGATATATTTCCCGACACGTCATTTTAAAATTGACAAGAACATGAACAGGTATAGTGTAATAAAGATATGATAGAATAATAATGAAAGTATATGAATAAAAAAAGCTATAGTAACGTTGATGCCACCATTTTTTAATAAATGCCCAGGGAAAACAGCTGCATAATTAACTCCTCATATGTTACAAAATATATAAAGTAGTCAATCCAAATCGGATAGATGCTAACGCTATTTCCGTTGCTAATATTCCGTGTAAAAAGAGAATAGCCATGAAATGCTTCGATTCATATCATCCCAGGATTCATACAGTGGAAAATAATAATTGTAGCTTTTCGATTTATATATAATAATTTCAAGAATACATTAATTAATGATTAATTAAATTGGATCAATCCTATTGCCTTTTGTTATTTACTAAACTTAGCTTAGTCTGGCACCAGACCACAGTTTAGCACAATTCAAAGTTAGTAAGAAAACAATTATTTTTCGATTTTGTATGTGCCACTTTTGGATTCGAGTGATATTGCTCTTGTTCTGGTTTTGCAATTTGCTGGAAACACCTATGTCACCTAGAATCATTTATTTGAGTCCCCTTAGCAACACGAGCTAAAAATGATAATGTGTCATTATGTAAAGGATAATCTGGTGTGTGTAAGACAAGATTAAAATACAGATAAATATACAAAATGCAGTCAATAAAATGGATTCAGTATAAAGTTACATCTGAGTAGATCTTATTCAATTTCCATCTAGAGCAATTAAAACCACAGTTAAACAAATACATGAATCTTAATACAGCCCCGTCTCGCTGCTGTTAGTAACAATACAAATACTCTCACCTGACATAAATTGTTTCTTTGGTGATTTAAAGTAACATATCTCAAATAGTTCCATTAGACGTTCAATTTTAAATTCCCAAAATACCTTTTCTAGAATTAGAAATATTGCATTATAGAGTTCACCAAGTGGAATCGACCAGAGTCATTAGGGCCTTTATAATCATGCAAGGGATTACAACAGATTCCATGAACTGATTCCAGAAAAAAACAATTTAAAAGAAAATAGATTTTATGAAAGAGAACAGAGTAAATATAAGGTTATGCCTTCAGAATCGAATTACCGAGGCAAAAAGTCATTACATGCTAATGTTTTTCATGATATAAAGTGAGTTATTTTGCTGCTATTTACCTCAAAAAGGTAATTTTAAAAGAGAAAAGAGTCAATTCGATATAATGTCTATCGTTTGTTAAGATAGCACTAAACAACTAATGATTAGCTTTTCCCATTCATAAGAATGACTTTACATTTTCTTTTTGTTCTTTATGAACATCATTACAACGCGGATGATACAAATGCAATATTTAAAAGCACACCCAGTTTTGCACAGTGAACGTAAAAGAAGACAAATGTAGATACATATAGTCGCTGAAAAAGAAAATGTATGAAACGAACATTGACAAGTCATGACAACAGCAATACAATCTTTATTCATTTCCTGGGCTTAAAATTGTTAATAGGTGAAAAGAGCTTCGTATTTTGAAACTTTCACAACTACATTGAAGTGGATACGATATATTGTTTAACGATGAATCCACAGCCGCCAGTGAATGTCAGACTCTTTTCAACGCAATTCTGAGACTTTCCTTCTTTACTTTCCTCCTTCACCTTTCCAAGCGAATTATGAAGAATGAGTCAATAAAATAAAATTGTTTTGGAAAGGAATATTTGAAAAAGCTACAAACAATTACGTCTTAAAAGACTTTCTTTTCTTCAACAAGAATTGATTTTTTAATATCAGTTCTTTGTCTTTCTCTTGTCTTTCCTTTATCATTCCCTTGTCTTTTCCCTTATCTTTTCTTTGTTTTCCACTTATCCTTTCTTCATCATTCCCTTGTCTTTCCCTTGTCTTTTCCCTTATCTTTTCTTTATCATTCCCTTGTCTTTCCATTGTCATTCCCTTATCCTTTCTTTATCATTCCCTTGTCTTTCCCTTATCTTTTATTTGTCTTTTCTTTGTCTGTGCCCTTGTCTTTCCTTTGTCTTTCCTTTGTCATTTCCTTGTCCTTTCCCTTGTCGTTTCCCTTACCTTTTCTTTATCATTCTCTTGTCCTTTCCCTTGTATTTCCCTTGTCTTTCCTTTGTAGCAAATACCAACAGTTTTTATTGAATATATATTTTTAGGTTTCCAATTTTGTATTATCTCTCATACAGATCATATAGAAGAGACATTAAAATCATACATAAAATCAGACGTGAAAACTCTATTCACCGCGATAAAATGCTAGAAGACGAACACATTTAGAACGTAAATAATTATTTATGCGGCCTATATCACAATGCTTGCATGTTTTGTGTGTATGCCCTTTATTTTAGCACGGGAGGCAACATTCGAAACATATCGTTTATAAAGCCACAAATAAATTTAAACCATTAGTACATTTGTAGAATTAACATCTAAACAAATTAAAGTTCAATAGAGTTTAACCTAATATTACATCTTAATTATTTACACAAGTGGATGTATATTAGTGTATAATAACTAAGTTTTGTTGACTGGTGACATAATTATATTATTATTACTAGTTAGGTATAAGGTGTGTTTGAACATATTATCAATCGGAAAAATACGATGCATTTAATCTCGAATGTAATCCATTTCTAAATATAATACAGAACAAATACCAGTTATTTACTTTTTGTAACAATCTTATATTGCAAATTTCAAAATACTAGGTTTATTCTTGGATCCAATACTTGTATTAAGTAACTCTGTACAAATGAATGTGTCCGAATATAGAAATGAAGTTGACAAATTGATAAGCATGTAAAATCAGGCTCCATGTAAGTGTGAATTTGAGATAGGTAGATGCGTTTCTACTTCGACCTGATAAAAAGTAGTAAAGAGTTTTGTTTTTTTCATTTTCATTTCCTATGGTCTATATAATATCTTCCTGTTAATCGACCTTAACTGACACAGTACAGAATATTGAAGGTATTGATGAGCAACAATCCAATATAAAAAATGTATTGAGCTTAAATAAATCAACAATCAACAATATGTTCAGAGCAAGAAATGTTAAAGTTAACTCAGTTCAATTCAGCAATTCTGAACATATTTCATTTTATTATTTCTTACTTGACCCATTGTTACTCTTTTCATCTCATTTTCTTTTACTCTATATAAAAAAATTATTGTTTTCATTTTACTCTGCAATTCAATATGTTGAATTTCTCGATAATTTGTTTATTTGGAAAAGAAAAGAAAAATGTTAAAGGGCAGAAGTAATCACCCCCTCCCCCGCTGTCTGTCTGTCTGTCTGTCTGTCTGTCTGTTTGTCTGTCTGTCTGTCTCTCTCTCTCTCTCTCTCTCTCTCTCTCTCTCTCTCTCTCTCTCTCTCTCTCTCTAGCTTGAAATTCAAACAATACAGAAATGTGTCGTCTTGAGATGGAAGTGATAATTAGAAGACGTCATCACGAACGATAAGATCTTTTCCAAATATAAATTAACTTAGAAATTTCTTCAAACCATCATTAAAATGAAGAGACCCTTTCTTTTAAATTACATATAATATTTTCTATTTTCCATTTAAGGCAGGGGAAACGTATTGACCTAAAAGGAAAATGGAACAGTTATGCAAAGAAGTGGATGAACTCCAGCAAATACAAGAGAAAACAATAGCAAATCTCTTATTTGGATGCCTAGTGCCACTTATTACTGAATCAGATACTTCAGAAGGCGAATAAAACTAAAAAGAGAATAGTTACCAATTACTTGGACATAACTTCAAGCATTTTACTTTGATGTATATAATTGAAAAAACATCTGTGACCTAGAAGATGCGCGATGCAATATTGGAAAACATCCCCCCGTTCTTCTTATGCTTGTCACCCCCTACTTTGCAACGGGTCACAATCAATGTCAAATGTAAAAGCAGAGGAACTATTAATTAGACCGATAACATGGATGGAACTAGTTGTAGGATTGATATATCGCAAAAAGCAGGAACAAGTTTTATTCCTCATTCATTTCCAATGAAAACTATTTTTTTTCAAAATATGTCACAGTATATGTTAAGTGAAACGAACTGATTCCACTAAGAAAATGTTTGAAATAAAATCAGGGAAGAATGAGATTTACATAACAATAGAACAAAACTTTCACATTAAATGTACAAAGAACAGTAACTGTCAAAGACAGTTGCTTCCAAATTATGTTTTACCAATTATGGACAATTAAGAAATAGATATATCAATACGTTCTGTCACAAAATGGTCGATATTAACATTTCGGACATAATAGTATCTTAGAAAAAATATTTGTTTATTATTGCGACTACTAATATTTACTTGTATGATATCTCACGCCCCAAATCCCAAAATACGAAGGATTCAATGAAGCAGAAAGAAAGATGCTGACTAAATGATATCTATGTTTCATTGTAAGAATAACTAGTCTTAATCGCAAATACATTTCGTAAATTTAAGTTAATCTTTATAAAAAGATGCAAAGAGTCCTTCTCAATATAGATAGCTATAAACATGTATCACCGATTCATTGAAAAGACTACATTTTCATTCAAACCCATCAAAAGCGTCAAATATAAAAAAGAGAAGATGAAGAAGACTCCAAAACAAGAAATGATAATTACAGTAAAGTAGGTTAACGATAAAAATATACTAATTATTTTATAATTTAGAAATGTTAAAAACTCCAGCTTAAATTCATTTAAATTTACAAAAGTCTTAAACATTTAAGGATACATTTCTTAAATGTTTCATGATATTCAACGCTCTCGTGTTGTAGAATTCTTAAAGGAAGAGATAAAAAAAAAACATGACATAAATAATTAGTGTTTTATACAGACTGGATGCATGCACATGCACATATAATGTATGACTTAAAGGAGATATTAGTGTCGAGTTTGTGAGTAAAGGTCTTCAGTCCTTAAATGCCAATTGTTGTTTCCAGCAAGCTTTACTCATCCTTAGAGATAGGCTCAACATAATCATTTGAAAGTGGACGTCACCCTCAGATCTTGGCTCAATCGAGTAAATACCGGCCTACGCTTTAGAAGAAGTGGGCTTCTCCTTTTAATGAATTTAGTCTTTCATAAGAAAGGGTTAGCATGAGAGAGAGAGAGAGAGGGGGTGTATGTGCGTGCGTGCATCGGGAACACGCCCATATGCAAATATATTCATTTTTACCAGCTACAAAAGCCTTACTTATTACTCACAACCTGTTATCAGTTGAAGGATCATTGCAAGCAATTTAAATGTAAATTTAATTTCCCGCATCCTTCCTTCTCCATAAAATTTGGGTGTTAAAAGATAAAAGTTAGAAGATGAAAGAAAGGAAAACTTTATTATCTACACGTATTAATCTAAACATGCAACCATCTCATTATAGACAACAAATAAAACTAATATTTTTTGAGGGGAGGGGGTGGCATAAACAAATTAATGGCTGACAATGCATATTTTTGTGTTTTATATTTAACTAAACATTCAAATCTACTGCTGTCATTGGTTCATTCAGTCCAACAAATGAAGAAAGACGGAGCCCAAATCTTACAACATGTATTTTTTAATATTGATTTTAATTAGGCCTCAATATTTGAAGATTCGTTTTGTCAACACTCAAGTAATGTTGATTTTACAAGGACTCTTGGAAAGCACAGAAAGACAGCAGCCATTCTGAACGGAAGCTCCACGTCGATACTTTGCTACCTGAGTAACCAAAGATATTAAATGATTAAATGTCTGTTGCTGAAATGTAACCTTATTAACTGTGTTATTGTATTATATTTGGATTGATATGCTGCAGATTCACACACACACACGCGCGCGTACTGGCACACACACACACATATATAT